>CALNHX010004591.1:0-123978 GCA_940337035.1 Agriotes lineatus
GGTCACGTTCTGTATTAGTTTAATTATCATTGGGGAAACATTATTTCCTGATTTATGTGATTTTATTTTAAACGTCTTATAATTGCCACATTCCAGCGCATGTTGCAAAACACAGTTTTCTAAGACAAATTTAATAAAAACTAAATGCAGGACTAAATTTGCAACAGAAACAATAAACGGAGTGATATTATCTTTCCAGCATATCTGTTTTAAAAAACTGTTATAGCTTTAAACCTAGTGGCAAAAGCATGATAACTGCCAACTTTTATCCGACGAAAAAAATCCAACAGGAAACCGAAATTGCAGATACATATCTTTGAGGGCATAATATTATAAGTATTTTGTAAATGTATTCTATGTTGTTTGTTTATATAAACATATTTGTTTCGTTTGTAAAAGGGCCGCTAAGTGAGTCGACTAGTACATTTTCGAAATATTGTCAAAATAATTATTAATTTTGTTTTAGATAAATACGTAAACATACCAGGCGACTAATATGGCGACTGTTGTTTTATTTTATAAAAGTCAAAACATGGTAAAAATAATTTAAAAAAATAATAAAGAGAAAGAGATCATAATTTTATAATACGATAATTTTTTTCTAGAAACGATATTTTGTACGATAATATACGATAATTTTTGACGGTCGATACGATCATTCTTTTTGTGACCTGGCCAATGCCCATTTTCAAATTTTATAGGCACACACTTGAAAATGCGAAATGTGTACGCATTTCCAAATGTTAGAATATTTGAATTTCCTAGGCCCCAAGCTATTAGAATATTTCATTTTTGCATGGTGTTGAATTATATATACTTGCATTTTATACTATTTCCAAGCATCCGGTCGGCGCTATTAAATTTATGGGGGTTGCCATTTCTTCAAACTGAGAAATTGGTTTAAGGCAAGGCCACCTATTATTATAGGCGGCCTTGTTTAAGGGGATGCTATTTAGTTTGAAACCGACGAATGCGTGGGAAAATCCCTTGAAAATGCAGAATGACTGAAGTGACATCGTTGGTGGCATATTTTGAAAACTAGGGTGTGGCATTGGTGGTCGTTATTGAGAGGGAGGGGAAAGGGTAGTTTAGGAATCTGAAGAGGCTGTTAACAACAAACTTTAGTAACATGTGATTAGCTACTTTTCTAGGGTTTTACGTACTCGTACAATTCAGAGAGAATATTAGGGTACATATTAACTATTAACATTATTGAATCAATTTAATTCTGTTGAAGGTATGGACCTTTAATAGTATGTAGTTTGTTTGTTTTTGACTCGGTAATTTGATCGTGGATACTATGCGTCATCAGGGCTGTGCCTGAAAATTATCTTATCGTTGCTTCAAAAAGAATTATGTTTGTCACGTATTTGCCATTATTCACTGCGAATCAAAATCGCACTCTTTCCAATAGTTAGCCAAGTCCAGTAATAAACTAAATGGATCCTGGGGACTGCCGACCAGACTTGCATTTTGGATTGGATCCTAATTCCATTGTCTACGATGTGAAGTAATGGCTCGATTGAAAATTTGGTTGGTGTGTCTTTTTTTTTCAGTCGACGAGACCTTTAATCACATACTTATAGTGAGAGCGTGGTGTATACTGTTTGTTCGCGTAGTGTTTACAATGAAAAAACCAAAGTATCAGCAGCATTACCGAAAAGAATGGGAACGGCAGTATGAATGGATAAAACCTATCGAGTGCGATGCTACAAAAGCTGACTGTATCTATGTATTGCAAAAGTGAACGTTACGCCAAACTTACCGATCTAAAAAAATATTCCATTGCACACAGAGCCGGATTAAGGGGGGTGGGGGGGGGGGCTAAGGGGGCTGCAGCCCATGGGCCACCGAATTTCGGGGACCTCGAAAATATTCCAAGGTTATAATCTAGTGCGGTTTCTAATCATTTAGATCCCTTTGTACCCGTTGCAAAAATGGGAATGGGGCCTCTAAAAAAATTTAGCCCATGGCCTCACAAATCCTTAATCCGGCTCTGATTGCACAAAAACATAATATTAAATCAAATGGAAACTTTTAAATACTTCCGTAGCTGTAGTAAGTTTGGTGTTATTTATAGTAGAACATTATTCGTTATTATACTGTTTGTTTTTTGTATGATTAACTTGAAAAGAGGCTTCCACGAATGGGGCCCCCAGTTAATCCGCTGCGAATTCCGGTTCAATGGGATTGCCGGGAACTGCCACTTAATAACCCTTGACTTGGGTTCAGTTAGTTGTTGGAGTGAAACAAGACTTAACAAACACGAGTATATTGAGTAACAACGATTACAAACGTCACTGATGGACCGATGGTTTTTTACAAAAGCTTCAACTGTTGTGACACGCTTGGATTGGCCACGCGAAAATAGCGAATTGCGCGTAACCGTAACACAAAACAACCTGGAAACGCCTTTACCAGGGAGTTAGAACGACCGCAACCCAGCACAAAGCATAGCTGAACTTGCTTAACGAAATTCTGAATCTAACTGACGATGAATTCACAACGAGCCGAACTCGCAAATAGGTACATCAAGGAGGGGAAAGCTCAAACACTATTGGCTGAGGCGATCCTGCGTAGCCAATCGGAGCGTCGCACGTAGGAATAAATACTTATTCTAAGAATCTTAATGCTAAGCTCTCTCAATGAGGCAATTGAACGAAATCCATAAACACATGATTCCCAAATATGCTAAGTCGGCTTAAGTTCTATTAGAAAATGTATCCATCCGCTTAAAAGCCATTAAGGGAAGCTTACAAATTCCTTTCCAATATTAACAGAGGCAAACAAATACGGCAAGATGCAAATTTGACTTTACCACGACCTTTGAATGAGATAGAACAGTTATGACTTGAATTACATGATTAATTATAATCAAAAAGGTTTTGATGCACGCATCTGTGTGAATTAAACACTGTTTATCATTAATTTTTCCGAATCATACGCGAAAAATTCGTTTACAAAGAACAACATGCACGGAAATATAGTAAAATTACGGAAACAAACGGTCACGTCATCAAATATTTAGTTATTAATTAAAGTTACTGTTTTATGACGCGCACCGTTTGATTCCCCGATTTACCTATAGTTACAATCATATTGATTCAGATCGAAAGTCGGGGTTTAGGGAATTTTTATAAGAAAATTAAGACTTTTCACCGAATATTTAGCAAGTCTTCATATTCTAGAGTTGAGAGTTTGCAACACTGTTCTTGACGCTGCATAAAAGAACGAATTACATTTTTATAAATAAACATTTTGGGTGTCAGATTTCTTAACGAAAATTTTAATTCCTGTGTGTGAACCCAAATTTTAAATATCCCAAACGCATCGTTCCGCAATCACAGTTTACATTGAAGATTATAAAAATCAAATTTATAGTCATTTTTCTCGTGTTCCGGAGTTTTGGTCACACAATTTTCGCGGGTGGTTTATTCAGAACATACTAAATTGACAACGTCTGCAGTTTGTTGCTATAAGTCGTATGGCTGTACACTTATCTGGTTGTTGATAAACATTTGTAAACAGAAAACACTTTTCTAAGCACATTTGCTTGAGGTAATTATCCTCTTTAGTTTGTATGCTAAGTGGTTACAATGCGTTTGGGTATTCCTGTTTTAAGGGCCATGGTCACATCCGAAATTGACATTTAAATGTTTACAATTACACTTATAAGTCCGAATAATATCTAAGGGGTAAAGGAGGTTCATGGCATAGCGTTAAAGTGCTTAACAAGTTGTTTGATTCACACAGATGCGTGCATTAAAACCTTTTTTATAATTAATCATGGAATTCAATTCATAACTGTTCTATCTCATTCAAAGGTCGTGGTAAAGCCAAATTTGCATCTTGCCGTATTTGTTTGCCTCTGTTAATGTTGGAAAGGAATTTGTAAGCTTCCCTTAATGGCTTTTAAGCGGATGGATACATTTTCTACTAGAACTTAAGCCGACTTAGCATATTTGGGAATCATGGGTTTATGGATTTCGTTCAATTGCCTCATTGAGAGAGCTTAGCATTAAGGTTTCTTAGAATAAGCATTTTTCCTAAATAACGTGCGACGCTCCGATTGGCTACGCAGGGTCGCCTCAGCCAATAGTGTTTGAGCTTGCCCCTCCTTGTTGAATTGGCGAGTTCGGCTCGCTGTAAATTCAAAGTCAGTTAGATTCAGAGTCTCGAGGAAGCAAGTTCAGCTATGCTTTGAGCTGGGTTGCGGTCGTTCTAACTCCCTGGTAAAGACGTTTCCAGGTTGTTTTGTGTTACGGTTACGCGCAATTCGCTATTTTCGCGTGGCCAATCCAAGCGTGTCACAACAGTTGAAGCTTTTGTAAAATACCATCGGTCCATCAGTGACGTTTGTAATCGTTGTTACTCAATATACTCGTGTTTGTTAAGTCTTGTTTCACTCCAACAACTAACTGAACCCAAGTTAGGGTTATTAAGTGGCAGTTCCCGGCAATCCCATTGAACCGGAATTCGCAGCGGATTAACTGGAGGCCCCATTCGTGGAAGCCTCTTATCAAGTTAATCATACAAAAAACATTGGTCCTTCGAGCCGGATGTGGAAGAAGCTAAAAAACGCGAGTGTACAAGTTTCCAGTAGCTGGTGGATGCAATCGCTCCAACATCATTTCGTCGGAGAGCGTCAAGAAGCTTCGCCAACACCAGGAAATTCAACCATCGAGAGCTTACACCGAGTCCAGGTCCCACGTCAAGCGGCAGCGATCGGCAGCGGGTTGGTTTTCTGTTCGTCAAGAAGTTACTGCGTTCTCAAATCAAAAGTAAGTCCTTTTCCATTACACCTTCGTTTAGTGTTGTTTTTTGCTTGTGTCAGTCATGGTGGAAACTCGTTCGGCATCAGCGGTCATGTCGGAAACTCGTGCTTTAACCACTCGTTGCAAATGCATAAAAGCCAAAGTAGATCGTTTCGAAACTCTATTTCATAGAATTTCCTCGTCCAGCCCCGTGAAGGCTCACGAGGTCGGCAGCTTGTCAAAAGAGTTTAGTTGTTTCCAAAATTTGTTGGATGAGTATGAGAAGTCAATGGAGGGCCTAATGGAGGCCGACGCTGAACACTTTGATGAACTTTTCAATGAATTCGACTCTTTTATGACTCATTTTAGCGAGATTAGTAGCACAGTCGAGGAATTCTTATCAAAAAATAAGATCAGTCCGGGTATAAAACCGAATCTAGGTCAAAATTCTTTGCAAAGTGGCCCTTCAGGAGAGCTCGCTGGATTAAGATTACCACCCTTAGATTTGCCTTCATTTTCGGGGAAATTCGAGAATTGGGTTCAATTTCATGACTCCTTTACGTCGCTTATTCATAACAACGCTAATTTGACCAACGTTCAGAAATTTTACTATTTGATTTCTTCCCTTAAGGGAGAAGCTGCTAGTTCAATCTCGTCGTTAAAAGTTACCAACGATAACTATACCATTGCTTGGGATATCCTAGTCAAGCGATTTGAAAATAAGAAATTGATAGTAAAATCAAACATAAATGCGTTATTCAGTTTAGAGAGCGTAAAAAAGGATTCACATTCGTCTGTTCAAAGGCTGCTCGATAGTGTAGTTAGAATTTTGGAAATTTTAAAGGCGTACGGGGAACCCACAGTCGACACCATACTAATACATATCATAGTTTCGAAGCTCAGCTCAGCAATGCAGACTGACTGGGAATTATACAAACATGCCGGACAATTTCCTACTTTGCGAGAGTTGTTAGATTTTTTAGAAAGCAAAAGTCACTTATTAGGTTCGCTGGAAGCTGCGAAAATAGGTTCGAGTTTGGGAAATCAGGGATCCGAGCAAAAAAGTCATGCACGCGCTCATGTAGCCAGAGAGCAAGGTAATCACTCTTGTGATTTTTGCAAAAATAGTAATCATTCGATTAGCGCTTGCGAATCTTTTTCAAAATTGTCGGTTAACGCTCGTATCGAAGAGGCGCGTCGTTTGAAACTATGCAACAATTGTCTCAAGCCCGGACATTTCGTGGTAAAATGCACATCGTCGAGATGTCGCGTATGCAGAAAAAAGCACCATACTTTACTGTGTTTGCGTCCAAAGCGCGACGCGCACGAAAATACGCCGCGTCCTGGACCGCCAGAAACCAACAGCGACACGCGGGAGGTCGGGGCCGTCGCCCCGAGCGAGACACCCGTCGCATCCGTTTCAGCAGCTTGTAGCCGTCCTGCAATCGCGGCGCCAGCGCAAGTTTTATTGTCCACGGTTATCGTATTCGTAGAAGGATCCTCCGGGTCATTTTCCCGGGCAAAAGCTCTTTTGGACCCCGGATCCCAACTTAACTTAGTTAGCGCCGACTTGTGTCAAAATTTGAAGATTGCGAAACGAGGTAATATCACCTCACTGTCGGGTGTTGGTGCCAGGGCTCTGAACGCTGAATTCAGAGCAAACGTTCGAATCCGCTCCCGCAACGGGAAATACGAGGACATTTTGAGCTGTGTTGTGTTAGACAAAATTACGGACCCTCTGCCGGTCGTTGCTTTCTCGTTGAGGGATTTGAAGATCCCACCAAACACTGTGCTAGCCGATTCAGATTGTAATACACCGGGAAAGATTGATCTTTTATTAGGCGCGAATGTCTTTTGGCAAGTGCTCTGTCAGGGACAGGTGAAATTGGGCCCAGAGAAGCCATTCTTAACAAAAACTCTTTTTGGTTGGGTTTTAGGCGGAAACATGAATGTCGAAAATCGAGCGCTCATTCGTTCAAATAGAGTTCATTTAAGTGTAACCGGCATCGAGCACGGCATTCAGAGATTTTGGGAAATCGAGGGGGCGTACGGTTCATCAGGCCGACTCTCTGCTGATGACAAATTTTGCGAAGACCATTTTCAATCGACTACGAAACGGGCGTCGTCGGAGCCGCGTAGGTTCATCGTGAGCATACCTTTCAGGAAAGATGCTCCATCGCTGGGAGACTCGCGCGGTATAGCGTTAAAGCGTTTCTATTCATTAGAAAACAAATTGTCAAAAAATCCCGAGTTGAAAACCGCGTATTCCGCATTTCTCAAAGAATACGAGTCGCTTGGTCACTTGAGCAAGGTGGACGACGAAGCGAGCCTTCCTCATCCTCGGTTTTATTTACCACATTTGCCAGTCATAAAGGAGGACAGTTCAACGACCAAACATCGCGTTGTTTTTGACGGCAGTTGTGCGTCCTCCTCCGGAGTATCGCTTAACGACCTTCAACATAAGGGCCCAGTGGTCCAGCAGTCGTTGTTTGCAATTCTTTGTCGCTTTAGGCAATTCAAGTACGTGCTGAAAGCAGATTGCGCCAAAATGTATAGGCAAATTCTCGTGGACCCCTCGCAGACGCAATACCAATTAATTTTATGGCGTGACGACAAAACCTCAGCGGTAAAATGCTTCAAATTATTAACGGTCACCTACGGTACTAAATCAGCCTCGTACCTAGCAACTAGGTGCTTGATACAAATCGCCCAGGAAATCGAAGCATCGTTTCCAGAGGCCTCATTAAGAATTAGCCGGGATTTTTATGTAGATGACCTACTGACTGGTTTTGAAAATAGGGCGGAAGCCATAAAAACGCAATTCGAAATTAGTAGCGCTTTGTCGGGGTACGGGTTTGAATTGCGAAAGTGGGCATCCAACGACAGTGAAGTAGCTAGCGCCATTGGTGTAGATCGCGGCAGCGTAGAGCCCATTTCTTTGACGGAAGACGCCACGGAGAAAACTCTCGGCATTTTTTGGGATACTCGGCGGGACGTGCTAAGTTACAGAGTGAACCCTAGCTGTTGCAAATCAGTTACCAAGCGGGCTATACTCTCTAGTATGGCTCAAGTATTCGATCCCTTGGGACTACTTGGTCCAAGCGTTCTAACTTTGAAACTTCTCGTGCAACGGCTTTGGCAGTTGAAGTTGTCATGGGACGAAACGGTGCCCATGGAGATGCGCTCCAGATACGACGAACTCCATTCTTCATTACGCTCTTTGGGCTCGTTGGCAATTCCGAGACGGGTAATTTGCGATGACATAAATTCGATAGATCTCCACGGATTTGCGGACGCGAGTTCTGTAGCGTATGGGTGCGCCGTGTATATACGTTGCGTTGACGCGCGCGGTAATGTCACCACCAATTTGCTTTGTGCTAAGTCAAGGGTCGCTCCATTAAAAACAATATCCTTGCCTCGTTTGGAGCTTTGCGCAGCCTTACTGTTGGCTCGTTTGATTAAAACTATACTCGATTCCTCCGCATTTAAATTTGACCGCGTGTACTATTGGTCGGACTCCACCATAACTCTGCACTGGATAAATAAGTATGCGAGTAATTGGAAGACGTTCGTCGCGAACCGGGTGTCCGAGATTCACGAACTAAGCAATAGGGAAGAATGGTTTCACGTGCGTACAAATTGCAACCCGTCCGATATAATTAGCAGGGGAATGTTACCCCAGGAGTTACTCCACTCGCGCTTGTGGTGGCACGGGCCAGAGTTTTTGTCACAGGCGGACTTAAAACCCCAGCCCGTTAAAATTGATTCGGGTGAGCTAGCAGCCCAAGAGTCGCGCCCAGTAGTGGCCACTCTTCACCATCGCGTCCCAGAATTTGAACTTTTCAGGCGCTATTCCAGTTTTACAAAATTACAGCGCGTAGTCGCGTACTGCCTGCGTCTCGCGGGAAACAGAAGCACCGAAACGCGCTGGTCGGGACCTCCAGCCATTGACGAATTGGAGGACGCTACTCGCCGCCTGATCAAAATTGCACAGGCGGAAGTCTTTTCCGGAGAAATAGCAGTTTTGTATAAAAAAGCGCCATTGCCGAAAAATAGTGCGCTGCTTTCTCTAAACCCATTTCTGGACGATCAGGGCCTACTGCGCGTGGGCGGCCGTCTAGAAAACTCCAATCTAAGCTTTGATCAAAAACATCCCCTTTTGTTACCAGCTAGTCACCCTTTGTCGTTGCTAATCGTGAAGCAAGAGCATTTGCGGCTCTTGCATTGTGGACACTCGGTGTTACTGGCCTCATTGCGGGATAAGTTTTGGATCGTGAGAGCCAAAGACCTAATACGTAAAGTAATACACAATTGCGTGATATGCTTCCGGGCCAAGCCTAAGATGAATGAACACTTGATGGGATCACTACCCGAAGCTCGTGTCACACCCTCTCCCCCTTTCAGCAATTGCGGGATAGATTACGCGGGTCCCGTGTTTATAAAAAACAAATCCGGGCGAGGCGCGAAAGAAGTAAAGGCTTACGTAGCCCTATTTGTGTGTTTGGCCACGAAGGCTATTCATCTTGAACTCGTGGAAGACCTCACGACGGAGGCTTTCATCGCATCGTTGAGGAGATTCATCTCCAGACGCGGTTTACCCTCCAACATATTTTCTGACAATGCTACCTGTTTCACCGGTGCCAGAAATCAGCTATCGGAATTAAAAAATATCCTGTCAGGCTCATCAAGTATTCCACACAAAATTCCCAGAACCAGCCATGCGAAGCCTAACAAAAAACTTAAAAACCTCATTCACACTATACTAGCGAATCCCCATCAGCAAGTGAAATAATAATTGAATCATCACAAAACGAATATCCCACGGATTCTCTGTTAATATAGCCCATTTCATAAAAATTTTTCTAAAAGATCGAACCTTCAAAGTCTGAGTTGAAGGAGTATATTTAGATAATTAAAGTGAGAAAAATGGCGTACTTCAAGAAGCAGTTATCAGGTGTAACAGTGTTCATTATAGCCATGAAAGATCTACAAAAAGCGATGTATGTGGGTAATCTTACAATTTATTGTCTAGGAACTAATACTGTAACCATTCAACAGAATATTCAAGACTTCATTAGAAGACTAGAACAGTGGACAAAAGTAACTGATTAGATTTTCAATGATCAAAACCAAATGCATGTTCTTTATCAATCGACAAAGATATTATGAACCTGTAGCGTAGCTTACCAACCAGTGGGTGTTTGCAGTCAATTGTGTGTACTGTGTATTGCATTTAAGAAAACTTTCTAAACGTCAAGAACTGATTTGTGTACAACGCGCTTGCAGCAAAGGTTGACAAATTGCTTCCGCCGTTTTAGCCTAATTGTCAGGCCTTTCATAAACGTTTTCCAACGAACTGCATTATTTCCAAAAAACTACTCCATATCGCCCCAGCACGAAAGCACCTAATTAATAGGGTTGCAAAAGAAATCATCATTCCTCTAGCAAAGTCGACTTTGCTAGGAGAAAGTGAAGAGATACCAAGTCAACACAGCGAAGGTGCGTTCAACCTTTTTTCGACAACAGAGACGAGTCCGAGATCTAGCCTCTCTTTTGTACCAATGCAAGGGCTAGTCACGCAACCAAAGCAATAAACGCGAACTCCGGGCTTGATCATCCTGCTCGACGGACAATGGGCCATTGTGGCCCAAAGTGGTACGAGGCAGCTAATGATCAATAAAACCTGTCCGCTAACAGAGGATATTCCGGACCCAAATATATCCGAACCGGATCACCTGCGGGGAAAGGCGAGCAAAGAAACATTTACGCAAGTCACAGGAAGCCGATAATAAAATACCGTTGTACTCCGAAACCCTGGTACCCAGCACAGCTGACAATAGATATTGTCCTCGAAGAATGCCCCGACATTCCTACGCAATAGGCGTTCTTTCAGAAACCCCTTCTTCTTGCTTAAGAAGCAGTATTTAAGACCCGACGGCCTGGCGTCTTAACACTAAGTCTTCATACTTCGACTTGACTTACCTTAAGCAAGACGAGGGCTTTTGGTCAGCTTCCACAGTCTATGTCAGAATCCGGCGTTCGTGTCTATAATTTTTTATATTCATGTTCTACATATTAACGTATTTTTGTTACATGCATGTACGTGTGTGCTAGCATTATTTTGTGTTTTCAAATAAATAAAATGGATGTTATTGTTGTCTACATCGGTTATGCTTTATCAAACTACAAGTAACTCCTCACGGATCCACATAAATTTTCCAAAAACCGAACGTCACATTGAACGGAACGCCATTAGAATTCGTCGAGTCAACAAAATATTTAAGCATAATAATTGATGAAAAAAAACGGGCAAAACAAAAACTTAAAACAGAATTCAGCGAAAGATTAAATTTACTTAAATCTTTGAACCAACATCAGTGGGAGCAGGTAAGGAAACCTTGCTAAGAATTTATAAGGCCTTAATAAGATCAAAAATCGATTACTGCGGTCAAGTTTATAGCTTGGCTGGCAAAATCAGATTAAAGTACTTGGATACAATACACAATACAGCAATGGGACTAGCATGAAGAGCCTTCAGGAGCATGACCGGCCCTAGGGGCTGTCTGAGCCGCCTTTGGAGAAAATTCAGACGGGCGCCAGCGCTACTGCAATAATTTCACAACAACACTCTAAATTACAAAATTTAAAACTAGAAATATGACAATCACGCAGACTTAGTATAGTTGACGAAGGCAACCAAACAAGTGACAGCCTACGCAGACCGCGATTATGTTTTGAAATGAATCCCGGAAAAAAGTAAAAAAAAAAGTCAAGGAATTAAAGCCCCCGGAAAAAAGTCACCCGGAATAAAGTTCTCCGGAAAAAAGTCATCCGGAAAAAAAGCCCCGGAACAAAAATCATCCCGAAAAAAAGCCCCCGGAAAAAAGTCAGTAGTGCAATAACAATATTTTATTTAGTTGTATACCATCTATAATTTACATACTACATACAATACTAGAAGTACTATAATTAAGAAAACAATTATTCATCTAAATTTATTTTCTGTCGAATATTGTGGCTTATGGCCCTTAAAAAATCGGGAATATTTCGGGTTCCTCGGGCGTAGTCCTGGCACAGAGATTGTAACCTGGCTTGTAGATACTCATATTACCGAAGCCTTTTCCTGGTAGTTGGTATACCAGCTTCATTTTGCAATATCTTTGTAGTATCCACGGCCAGTTCTAGCCTCATTTTGCTTATGAGAAGCCAAATAGAGGGGTGGGTACTTTCAAGCAAATTTGAAAATCTATGATTCCAACCCTCTGTTTGATTATTGGTTCGATCATCTCCTGACAAAGTGGCCTCACAGACGTTCCATGTTTTTGGTGGAAAAGAAGGTGGTATAGCCCGCATTCTAATATTTTCGTTTTCATTGTTGCTCTGTCTGCGAAATGTACCTGTTACATAGGTTTGACCAAAATAATTTAGAAGGTCCTTGGAATTTTTTCCCGGTGACTTTCTTTCCGGTGACTTTTTTCCGAGTGGTTTTTTTCCTAGGGACTTTTTTTCTGGTGACTTTCTTTCCGGTGACTTTTTGGGAGTGATTTTTTTTCCGGGGGCTTTAATTCCGTGACTTTTCTTCACGTGACTTTTGCACACCTTTTGAAATCCTGCCGATGAAGCCATTTGCTGTTTGTAGGAAAATTCATTGTCCAGTTTTTGAAAAGATAGAAGAATTCGGAAAATCAAGTCACTCACGATGATGTTCCTCAAACAGGAAAATCTGAAACATCTTTCGCGAAAATCTTGTTAATCCTGACTGTAACCTATGAATATTATTCTGAAATTGAAATTACCGATGTGGAACTTGAAGTCACCGATGGCGAACTTGAGATGCGTCAGGAAGATACCAAGCAGAAAGGCAGTAATTTTGATTTTGTCCTAGAAAAATGGTCAGTAATTCATATTCATCGAGTTAAGCAAATGATCATTGGTCATGGTCCTACATATTATATTCCCGCTAACTTTTCATTTCCTACAGATTATAGCGCTAGACGATTCTCAAAAAATAAATTTCGATTAATTTCATCAAATGCCGAAAAGTTTAAAAGAACATGGCTTGCGTATTCTCTTGTTATAAATTGTTTTCTATATTAGATACCAATTTAACGAAACGTTAAATACCATAAGAAAACGTATATTGTTCAATATTTTATCTTCATCAACAAATTCTTGTTCACTGTATTCTTTGATTTGTAAAAAAGAGAGTGCGGTAATATATGTTACCGCAATGAGTGCTGTAATAAAGCTCTTATCGATACTCAAAGCAATTTGGTAAATAATTTATAACAGCGCCGTTGAAGATAAAATCGTTTATGGGGAATATCAACGGAATTAAAAAAAGAACACCAGCACTAGACAGATGTCTTTTTAAGATTGTCTCGAATTGTTGTAACATTAGCTGAATTAAATTTACCTTTTCGTAGGACATCTGCCTGGGACTATCTGATCCTGTTTTCAAAGAACACTTTCGCAGGAGAAAATATAAAGAAACAAATGTCCATTATTAACGTAAAAGAATTCAAACCGCAATGGTAAAAGACTAAATGTAAGATAATTGACATGTTGAAAAACAGAGCCCAATTTTTCAGTCATTGTTGATTCCTTTGACTATGTTGATTCAACAACGTACATTAGTCATACGGAACAACTGACTTACTGAATTATTATTATACTGTCAGTATAGAATTTGAAGACTTTCAATATGTTTCTTGTTTTCATTAATTATGTGCGAGTACAAATATGGGGGGCATTTTTCTGTCTTTACCTGTGGCCCCGAAACGGCTACGGCCAGCCCTGTTCAGGTGTAGCCCAGTCAGGGGCGGATAGGACCAGCGCCAGCGGGTCACAGGGTAAATCCTGGTGAAATATAGCTATCGCGGGCCGTAGATGCGTAGATCCACATTGTGTGGACACCAAATTTGATATGGCAAGAAAACCAAAATTATACTAAAATACGCAAATTACGTATGAGGTAGATTGAATACTAAACATATTCTATATTTATGTAGTTAGAAATTATTGTCAACAATAGAGCTGGCTGTTGGTAGTATGCCCACTGCAGAAGACTGATTTTATGGTTATCGCCTGTCGGACTGCCACTTGTAAAATTTACAATCGACAACATTATTATTGTGCGGTCTATGGGCTGGTGTAACCATCGGCGTCGTAAAAAGATTAAAGCGGTAGCAAAACGTGCCACCGAGTGTCCCAAGATAAGAAAAGGTTTTAACGCATTTTCTCAGGAAATGCTGAAAGTGTCAAAGTGACCTCCCCAGAAATTTGTTGGGTCATAATTCCCATTTTTGAGAATGCGTATTTACTTCCTTGTTCTTCAGTACTCAGCATTGGCGTAACTAGGATTTTTGGCTGGGAGCTGGGAACAGTAGGCCCCCCAATCAACCATCGTCAATACCTATGTATACCTATGAAGACATGAATTTACAGACATTACTTTTTCGCATAATAGTATAGTACATAGAGGGTGCCCCATAAGTTTCCTTCACTTTTATTTTGTTTGAATGTTACGAACAAAGTCCTTATACACCGACTACTGTGGTAAAAAGTCCTACTTCGAATTTTGCAGAAATTGAGAAGGTCCAACCCTAGTAATATCTATTATTGATTGTATAAAATTGAGAATCTCTAAAAACAATGTGATTGTTAATTTCATGACTGATTAGATATGCATTAGATAAGAAAAGCTGCCATAATTTACCTAAATAAAAGTGGAATCTGATGTTGCACTTGATTTAAAAATAAATCATGGCACCCTAGATAAATGCCACAATATAAAATTGTGCAAAATGTTCACTTAGCTATCTATACCTTTGTTATTATGTAAAAGATCTTTTGCTAGGGTTGGAACTTCTTAATCTCAGAAAAATTATATGTTACCTTAACCATACGACAGCAGCAGTCGGCTTCTAAGGTACCTGGTACTCGGCATGCCTACATTTTGTTCATAACATACAAACAAAATAAAAGTGATGGAAAATTATGGGACACCCTCTATAAGTCAGGAAAGTGATGCTTTACTTGGGAAACGGAATATGAAGTACGACGCTGCGTAGCTGACGTGTATTAGCGTGAATTTTATTTTGTTTTTCTGAAATGGCATGATTATTAAGTTAAAAAAATCTGGTGTGATACACGCACACAACTTCCTTTTACAGTGATCTTATAATTAGCCAAAAAATTAGATTTTTAATTTTTAAGCGTTTGTCAAACAATTTCGAAAAATTACAAATTCTACAGAAACCGTACAAAATAGAGCGCTGGTTCAAGAGACAAATTTTCTCTAAAATTTTAAGCTGAATTTAAAATTGTAATAATATACCGGGTGTTCTATTTAAAATAGGAGTTAATAAAAAAAGGTAAAAAACAGAAGGAACCCATTATAGAGGTATTCAACTTGAAAATCATCTATCTCACATCAATAGACATTAAAGATGTAATAAGAATGTAAAGTTTGAAAAACATCGTTAGAGCCGTTTTTGAAAAAATCGAAAAAAACTGAAAAATCACAAGAGTAAACGCCTACTTCCGGTTATGCGATTTTCTTCAAAATCTTGCTGTCGCACAAAACTAACATATGAAGTTTCAACGCCATACCTCTTTTCGTTTTTGAGATATTCTGTTCACAGACACACAGACACGCAGACTCACAGACACACAGACAGACCAATGAAAAAAACATGTTTTTTGGGTTCAGGGAACTCTAAAACGTGAAGATCTGTTGAAAACTCAATTTCGAATTTTTGGGGTGAATCAAATACCTTTATTATAACAGGAAGTAAAAATCTGGTGTGATACACTCACACAACTTCCTTTTACAGTGATCTTATAATTAGTCAAAAATTTCATTTTTAATTTTTAACCATTTGTTAAAAATTTTCAAAAATTACAAATTCTACAAAAACGGTACAAAATCGAGTGTTAGTTGAAGAGACAAATTTTCTCTAGAATTTTAAGGTGAATTCAAAAATGTAATAATATACCGGGTGTTTTATTTAAAATAGGAGTGAAATAGGAACTGAAAAATCACAAGAGTAAACACCTACTTCCCGTTATGCGATTTTCTTCAAAAGCTTGCTGTCTCATCTACATAGTACACAAAACTTATATATGAAGTTTCAACGCCATACCTCTTTTCGTTTTTGAGATATTCTGTTCACAGACAGACACACAGACACACACACAGACAGACACACAGACACACACACAGACAGACAGACAGACCAATGAAAAAAAATATGTTTTTTGGGATCAGGGGACTCTAAAACGTGAAGATCCGTTGAAAACTCAATTTCGAATTTTTGGGGTGAATTCAATACTTCCTTTATAGTAAAAGGAAGTAAAAATGAAATAAAATCAAATCGATCCTGTTTCTGTTGTTTCCGTGGTAAATACTCACTATAATGCTAATTATTTGATTTGGGTCGAAAATGACGTAAAATAATATCATATTTTAGATCATTTTTTATCAAAAATACATTATCATAGTGGTCTGGCTTTTTATAACACTAGAGAATGTTTAAAGAACGACGCGAAGCGGAAAGCTTTCAAATTTCCGAAGGCTATAATCAGAGCTGGGCAAAATACTTTTAAAAAGTATTTAAATACTACTAAATACTTTTTGAAAATTGAATGTATTTAAATATTAAATACTTTTTTGAGCAAAAGGTAGTTAAATAATAAATACATTACTTTTAAAAGTTAAATACTTTTCTAAACGTATTTAAATACTTTAAAAGTATTTAAGTATTTTAAAAATATTTAAAATACTTCTTAAGTATTTAGATATCCCTAAAATGTAAAAAGAGAATTTTAAGCGCTATCCGATAAACACATAATATATAGGGTGTTCCATTAAAAAAAGTATACAATAAGTCAAAAGGTTCACCAGTGATGCTCAATTGTTTCTTTAAGTAGCAAATTCGGACGGTTTGGATGATACCCTACAATTGTTATTTGAACAATTTTTTTCTATTTGGAATAACAAAGTTGCTAGAAGCTGTCAAAATTTGAGCAAACACCCTGTACAGAGGAAACACCACTATTTGTTCCGCGCTGCCAAAACATGGAATATCGAAATAATCGAATGGCAGGGGTGCACCGTCTCCGTCACCAGAGCTGTCACAAATCAGTGAGATTTAAATCTTTTTTTGATTTAAATACTTTTTTTGATTTAAATACTTTGATTTTAAATCTTTTTTTAGCAAATGATTTTTGATTTATGATTTAAATCTTTTTGAAAAGTATCTTCGATTTTTACTTAAAAATTAAGATTTAAATCTTTTCAAAATGATTTAAATCTCTAAAAATATTTAAATCTTTTTTAAAACGATTTAAATCTTTCTAAAATGATTTAAATACCTATATAAAAAATTTAAATCTTTTTACAGAGCCTGTCTATTCCTGTGGATTCGTGAATTTACCTGCAACTGCTGCAACCGTGCATTGTTGTTGCTTTGTATTTAACGCATTGTCGTCGCGTCGCATAGCAAGTATCTAGAAGTTTTTTAGTTATAGTAAAAAGCGCGTAACATTTTATAGTTTTAAGCTTGTGTTAAATTGTGAGTTGGACAGGTGTGTAAAAATTAAATTGGAGATTCTGAAAAAGCGAACTAACTGCAGAGGACTAAGAGGTAAGCGGCAATTTGATTTTTTTAAGTCTAGCACAACTTCATTATTTTGAAACCGGTAGAATTTTACTGACACGTTGATTTTAGGTAGTTTTTGTAATTTTTTTAAAATATTTTTATTATACCTTTTAAAAAGATTTAAATCTTTAAAAACGATCTTTGATTTAAATCATTTGTCAAAATGGAAAGTATCTATGATCTTTGATTTATATCATTTGTAAAATGAAAAGTATCTATGATCTTTGAATTAAATCTTTTTTTTTAAATGATCTTGAACAGCTCTGTCCGTCACCCCGTCAAACCGGCTTTTTATGCAGCTTGCTCAGGCCCACAATTGCCTGGTGGCTTCTGTCTCACTCTAGCACGGGTGGGTGTTTACCTGAAGCACGACACGTGTTCGCGTTTCAAGTAAAAACTTGGGATTTTGATAAACGTTAAAACTATGCAAAAAGTACTTACTAGTTAGAAATACATTTGAAGAAATAAAAAGTAGCTAAATACTCTGAAAGTATTTAAATACTCTCAAAGTATTTAAATACTCAAAAAGTATTTAAATACTCTCAAAGTATTTAAATAATGTAAAACTATTTAAATATCCTAAAAATATTTAAATACTGCCAAAATTGTATTTAAATACTAAATACTTTGCACAGTATTTGCACCTAGAAATACAAATACCGTCCATTAAAAAGTATTTAAATACTTAGTACAAGTCATTCCTAAAAATATTTAATAAAATATGGAAAGAGGAAAAAATACCAAAAGACTGGGAAATAGGGCAGATTGTCCCAATATTCAAAAAAGGAGATAGGAAGACATGTAATAACTATAGAGGCATTACGCTGCTGAGTATACGCCTGAAACTGTTTGAACAAATACTCCAAGATAAATTACGAACAGCAATAGAACCAACATTATTAGAAGCACAGAGCGGTTTCCGGAAGGGTAGAAGTGTACAAGACCACGTATTTACTTTTAAACAAATTATTGCAAAAACACTACAGTACAATGAGAAAGCCTTCTTTGCATGTATCGATCTCGAAAAAGCTTTCGATATAACACCTAGAGAAAAAGTATGGAAAGATTTGAACAACAGAGGAGTAACCCCAAAAGTAACGAGGGTAATTAAAAGTTTATACCAAAAAACAAGGAATTACGTGATAAGCAATAACAGAACAACAGAAGAGTTCATTACAAACGAAGGACTAAGACAAGGAGGGGCAATGAGCCCGGTACTGTTCACCATCTTTATAGACGAAATAATACGAGTATGTCACCAGAGAATTAAAGGGCTAAACGTGGGATACAGAAAACTCCAACCCACATTCATACAGGATTATGCATTTGCAGATGATATTATAGTAATGGCAGGAAGAGAGGAAGAGCTACAACGAAACTTATTGATATGGAACGAAGAACTAACAAACAATGGAATGAAGATGAACATAAATAAAACGAAAGTTATGGCCATTGGGAAAGATCACCAGAAGATAAATATACAGATAAATGGAGAGGAGATTGAACAGATACAGAAGTTTAAGTACTTAGGAGTTAATATTGAGGATAGTGGAAGACAAGAAATAGACATATCAGAACGGATAGAGAAATGTAACAAACTATATTATGCAATGAATACAAACTTCATAAACAAAAAAGAGGTGCCACAAAAAAACCAAACTTATTAGTGTGTACAAAACAATCTTTAGGCCTACCATGATTTACGGATGCGAATCGTGGGTACTGACACAAAAAATGAAATCAAGACTGGAAGCTACAGAAATGAAATACCTGAGACCTGAGAAGAGTGAAAGGTGTCACCCTGAGAGATAGAATAAGAAGTAGCCAGATAAGGGAAAAACTAGAAATAAACATAGTAACAAATCTCATCGAGGAGCGACAGCTAGCATGGTGGGGTCACCTACATCGGATGGAAGAAAATAGACAAGTAAAACAAATATGGGAAACAAGAAAAGTAAGCAAGAGGAAAAAGGGAAGGCCACAAGAAACGTGGGACAATGTTATAGGAAAAATACTAACAAGGAAAGGAAAGACAATAAGGGAGGCAAAGGCAATGACAAGTAATAGGAAAGAATGGTGTAAATTTGTGCATAGTTAATTAAGTTAATTAAGTGAAATATTATTAAGTTAAGAAAGTGTAAAGGTATTGTGAAACATAATGTATTTATTTTGCAAAGCTAACACCAATAAGGGAAATGGTTTTTGATTATATATATATATAGTATTTAAATACTACAAAGTATTTAAATGAACAAAAGTATTTACAAATACAAATACTGCCCAGCTCTGGCTATAATCATGATTAGGCACGTGGTACATACAACGTTTTATTTTATTTTGGTTCTCAAACTGCACAAAATTCAAGGATTTAGTATTTTGGCTACAGACGACTGCGTCATCGTTGTGCTGGCGCTGTGATTTTTTGGTGTACTACGATTTCTATGCAGATTGTTGGTGTTGACGTACTACATTGATGGTGTGTGGTATACCGCTTAGCAACTTTATATGCAGGTCCTCGGGCCATAAAAGCCATATTACGCCCGTTATAGAGGGCCAATAAACCAGATTTTCAAAATGACATAATAGTTTTATGTTGCAGATCCGGTAAGTGAGTTTTTACAGTATGAGTTTGATGTTTATGGACGAGGCGACGAAGAGGCCGAATCTAGAATTTGGAAACGAGTGTTTTGTGGACGTATAACATAATAGTTATTTGTTTCATTAGTACAAAAAATACATGATTTCGGGACAAGTAAGACAGATCGCCGGACGACTCCGCAACGTAATAATTTTCTCTCTTTAACTGTAAGGAACTGGGGGATACAAAAAATCGTGAAGTTTTGGTCATGTCGGCTTTAAATCGAGCTTATTTTATAATGCTGCCAATGTGACATTTGTCCAAAATTGCACTAAAAATGCCGCGCTATAATGAGCAACCCCAAAATCCTATTGTAAAAACGTTAGAGACTTCTTTGAAGAGAGGAAACGTTGGATTAGTATAGGTTGAGCACATCTTGGTATAAATAAAGTTCTACTTAGAACAATACTGGTAGAAATGGTTTGGTCGGAATGCAAACGACAATATGATTAGTCAATAACTTTCGCAAATTCAAAACCAGAAGAAACTATTCGCCTTTGAAATCGTGTAGTTACTGAGGTTACTAGAGGGCCTATTGTAGCACGCGTACGTTTGGGGCACTACAAGTACCCTAGTAGAACGAGTGCCACAATGCTTCTTATTAAACGAGTATAATATAGTATTTTATCTACTACAGTGGGATAAGTAACTCATTACGTCACTCATTTGACACTATTTCCGTTAGGTAATGAAGCTCATTCAACCACTCAGTTATGTATTGGCGTCATTACCTAACTGAGTGGTGTAATGGCTTCATTACCTAACTGAAATAGTGTCAAATGAATGACATAATGACATTTGCCTACTAAAATATTTTTGAAAATGACAGATCTGACATTTCTCTTAATGCACTTTTCTCAATTTTAGGCAGTCGTAGATAAAATTTTGTACAATACATGTGTGATAATGCATTATTAATATACTTGTGTGCTTACATAACTCGTGCTATGCACCTGTTTGTAACTTACACACACGTATATTAATGATGCTCTTATCCCACTTGTGTAGTAAATAACTATTAACCAACAAGTGTGTTAATGAAGGTGATTAATAATCGAAACTGTTTAAAGGCACGAACGAGCGATAGCGAGTGAGTGCCTTTAATAGTTGAGATTATTAATCGCCCATTAACAAACGAGTTGATTACAAAATTTTTTCGTTGACCACAAAATCTTTTTTTGTGGCCAAAAATTTGATTAATACAACTAACGTCCATGTAAAATATCATCAAAACGTTAAAATCACAAAAACAGTTAATTAATGAAAAAGAGTGTATTAATCAAAAACAATGTATTAATAGATCTATTAATCCATCCTTAAAAAAAACAGTTAATTAATGAAAAAGAGTGTATTAATCAAAAAGAGTGTATTAATGACGTCTATTAATCCATCCTTTTTTAGGAAAAATAATTCATTAATATTAAAATTAACAAGTGGTCAACGAAAAATATAATAAAGAAAGTGACTTGATAAAACGAAATCATGGCCAATCCTCATCCAGAAAGATCGCGAATACAATATAAACAATAATTGTAAAACAGAAATTAACCCATTAATGCTGATATTTTTTTTAAATTGTATTTTTGTATAAATTTTTTCATTAGCATATGTAAAATCAAGTGTCTAGCTCAAGAAGTTCATTCTTATCATTCGTAGTTGAAGCAAAAAACAGCGTTGCAATATGGCAACGCAAGGTTCTTGCACTACCACATATTGCAAATAAGAAAAAACAAATATAGGTAATTTCAAATAATTAACCCAACTGGTTAAATAGCCATTGTTACTACAAAAAGCGCTAATAACCCTCGAGGTCGATAGCCATTGTACTAAACAAAAAAAAATAAACAATTTTTATTTTTTATGAAAGCTGGAAAATCAAGTACTAATACATAAATTTTCTCACACATAGTTTGTACAAGGGACTTACAACTACTTTCAGCGCATTTTGCCGTACCTAATGTCTTAACACCCTGCTGGTTGAGGATGCCGATGCCCTTCCAGGAGACTTTTCTGCTACCCCATAAATATTCTAAAATATGTTTGAACAACATATTTCCGAAAAACTGGCTGAGTCTTTGACCTAATTTTGTATGAATTTGCCATGCATTATGGATGCAAACGTTCAAGATCCATGTGAACAGGCACCACCACCACTTTGTGCCTCCTATGGCAACCCTATGCAATGAGACGTTTTCATCCATCAAATCGATTCTCCCCATAAAAGCAATATATTTGCCTATACTGTTTGGTCTGGGTACAGCAATTGCCTTCTTTTCTGCCTGAGAATATCTACGAACTCTACCTAATTGACTGGACACCATTGCAGGTAGAGGCAACAGTTAATATAATTATGGTGGGGCACTAACACCCCATGAAGTAGCTTAGCCTGCAAGGCGGAAGGTCAAAGCTTCCGTATCCTCGCTATCACACGCGGCTGTCGCTTGTCAAATTCATGACACGCGGTGATATGGTGAGCATCATGCATTAGACAACCGCATTATTACCCCTTGTTCTTTCGAACGCAGGTCCCCAATTATTTAAAGCGACTGGGTAGGCATCGATCTGGGATTTGAACTCCAGACTTCCACACCGCAGTCCAATGCTCTAACCATTGAGCTACGCTGGCGCAGGGGCAACAGTTACAACACCATTATCTACCCATCTTACAAATATAATGCAATTAGCATAGTCAATTATTACTTACTTACTTAATCTCTCCTCTGTCTACCTTTATTCAGGTGTAGAGGATATTACGCCTATTTCGTTGTAGTTCTTCTTCATTCCGGAGTGTTTTTAGCCATCTTTTCAGCTTCAGTCCATGTTAAGTTTCTGTTTCGTAGTATTGTGGCTATCTGTACATTCCAGGTGCAGCGACGACGCCCTCTGGGTTTCCTTCCTAATATCTTCACCTTCTAAACTGCTTTTGCTAGTTTATCCGGGTTCATTGTTGTTAGATGTCTAAACCATCGTAACTAAATTCCGCATTTCTGATACGATCTATGATTCTTACACCTAACACCCTTTGGTAAATATCTCATCTCTATTGCTTGTAGTCTACTTTTGTGTTTTTAAGTTACCACCCACGTTTTACTCCCGTAAATCAACGTCGACACAAACACTGTTTTAAACACTTATTTTTGTCTTAGTCTGAGTGATTTCTCGTTTACTTATCACACTTTTATTTAGGATGAATAATAGTCTGCTTGCACTGGAAATACGGTTGTTTATTTCTCCATCAATTTTCCCATTTTCTTCTACTGTGTGGCCTAAGTATTTAAAACAACTGAACTTGCTCTAGCTCTGCATTATTTATACTAATTTTTATAGTGTGTGGCTCTCTAGCTATTACCATAGCTTGTGATTGGTTAACTTTGATTTTTAGATTTTTTCCTGTAGTGCAAAGTTTCATATGTTCATGTTATGTTGCAGATTTTCGTCATTGTTTTATATAATTGCTAAATCATTATCATAAACTAGATTTGTAAATCTTATTGAGTTTGATTTATATTATCCCCGTACTTGATTTTTGAAGCTTTTAGAGATTTAAAGTTCATTTCGTCCATTATGATTATGAAAAGGTATGAATTTAATGCTCCTCCTTGTCTGATTTCTACTGTAGGTATAAACTCTTCTGATTCACTGCTTTTGGTTCTGATTAGGTTACGTATTGTTTCATAAACGCTTTCTATGCTTCTATCTTCATCTACTTTTTTGGTTCTGAGAGCATTTCATATGTCTGTACTCCTCACTCTGTCAAATGCTTTGATTATAACTATGAAGCATATATCAATTGATTTGTCGCATTCTATCATCTTCTCTGTTAGTTGTTTAAGGGCGAACATAGCATCTTCTGTACTTCTTGTAGGTGTAAAACCATTGGCGTAACTAGGATTTTTGGCTGGGGAGGGCCAGGCCCCCCAACAAACCATCGTCAATCCCTATGTAATACCTATGGAGACATGAATTTACGTACATACATAACTTTTTCGCATAAATTTATTTGCTTTTTCTTTGATGCCGTTATACGAGAGCAGTCCCGTAAATTTCTGCAGCCTAATAAAACAAAGTTTAGTAACCAAAATTTGTTTTTATTATTTTCTCAAAATATTCCCCCTTAAACTCAACATTTACGCATTCGGTAAAACCAATTTTCAAAACATAAATTTCACAATTTTTGAGTCACTTTAGAAACAAAGTTTTTCAAGCTTTCCACAGCATCTTCGGGAGTTCTAAATCGCACACCACGCATTTTATCGTTTAATGGAGGAACTAGAAAGGAATCGGAAGGTGCTAGGTCGGAACTGAATGGGGGATAACTTAGTAATTTTAACTGGAAAGTATCTGAAAATTATTTTATTTGATGTCCGGTATGACTAGTTACAAGCATTGTCATGGTGCAGAACGATCTCACCACTTGGGCGCCATAAGCCGAGGTTTTTGAATAACGTTTGGTAGTCATATAGTTGTGTACCATTCTGCAGTAACGCTACGTTTATTTTTAAGCACGACAGTTGTGATAGGTCCTGATTTTGAAAACAAAACAAGCAATTGTTATCAAGATCGCTTCACTTTAACTGGATTAGGATTTGTTGGAAACATCCTGACTACATAGATTCGGGTTCAAATGCATATATCCAGCTTTCGTCACCAGTTATGATGTAAACTGCTTTAAATTTACCTTCATCATATTTCTTATACCGTTCCACATGCTGTTGTTGTGTTTCTGTGTGTCTGTTAAACTGTGTGGTATCCACCCAAGACAGACTTTTCTTACACCCAAATAAGTATGTAAAATCTTGTGTATTGCAGTCATGCCAATGTCCAAGATGCTTTAATAATTCTATAAGTGACTCGATTGTCCTACTGAAGCATTCTTCGCACAGCGTCAACGTTCGTATCAGTAACTGCTGAAATTTGTCGTTCGCAAAAATCGTCGCTAACTGAAACTCGTTTAAATTTAAATTTATTAAACCAGAAATATACGCTTGGCCACCCAAAACAGCACGAAGTCATCTTTCTTTCAGAGATAAGGAACTTTTAAAGTCATAGTAAATCATGGTTCTAAAATTTTCTCCTGTTATGTTCATTTTTGATGCACAACACTTATTTCAAAACTAACTGTATAGTAACTAAATTTGAACTGTTAAATTAGAAAACAACAAACATTTGTTTATGGCAAGTTACATTTCCATGGTGCACTTGATCTGCGGAAATTATGGGTGCTACCTACTCTCGTAATACTACATGTCTAAGGAGCATATCAATAAATTATTTCTCGGTTCATAAACAACATAAAAATGTATAGATTACCTCTTGCAACTCAATGAGGTTGACGGTAAAAAATATTATTTCAGGAGAAACATCACTTGGTTTCCATTTGCACGTTTTTGAGCCACAATTTTTATTTTTTTCTCCTTATCCTAGAAACAAATACTTTCTTGAAAACATGAATATCTTCTTAATTGTGATTGTGATATGTTTTTATTCTATCTTGGGCTAGCAACTGTGGAAATTCAAGCACCACAAAATGTTCTTTGCGGTGCATAAAACACTATTAAACATAAAATTCTGGATCGTACTCTTTACAGCTATAAACTCAACTCTTTAGGCAAGGCAAACATCTAAATAGCAAGTCACCTTAAGTCTGAACTGAACGAGCCTATAATAGGCAGCTAGCTGTATGTGCCCAGGGAGTAGTTACCGATACACTCAAGTTTTCAACTGCTTTACTTACCCGCATATGAAATAATTGCAATTGTATTTTTCTGTGTACATAAATTGATCCTTTATTTGTAGAAAACTTAAGAGAAACTAACAAAAATGGCGTAAATTTAACTAAAAAAAATATTCAGACGAAAGCAGTGTCTTCATAGTAATTATTAGCTAACTAATAACGTTTTCTCTTGTAACGGGTGTTCATAAACAGTCGTCATCCCAGTTGCTTTGAAAAACAAAATGTTATGTCTTTGATTAATTCGTGCAACACAATGAAACGTCATTGAGTACTGTCATAGCGCATTTTTTCTCAATTTTAATAGACATACGTTTCTGAAGTCAAAACCTACTGGGATGACGACTGTTTATGAACACCCGTTATATTATTATTCATTAGAGTCATCCGTCCAACATAATGGTATTTATCCTATAAAGTTTTTAAGCCAAAAAAAGGCAATAAAACCAGAAAATGTAAGAATGTGTGAGGGTCAATAACCAACCCCTTAGTTTAGATGGGTTAATAGAAAAAGCAGATTTTTAAATTTATTTAACTTCTATTTTTCTGGGGTGGGCCAGACGGCACTCTGGGGAGGGCCTGGCCCCCCTGGCCCCCCCGATAGTTACGCCAATGTCAGTAAAACCGTATTATGCATCGTTAGCTTATCTTCCATGCTTATTCTTAATTTACTTTCCTGTATAGGCTCATAAATTTTAGCTGGAACACTGAAAAATGAGATTCCCCTATAATGGTCACAATTTTTGGAGTTCCCTTTTTTGTATACTGGGAAGATATGGCAATTTCCCAATCTTTTGGTATTGTTTTCAACTTCCATGCTTTATTTGTAATATAAGAGTTTTTCGTAACTACTGTTGTAATTTTCTTCCATTTCATTACCGAATTTTTCCCATTCTTATCGTTTTGCCTTTGAAATTGCATCTTTTACTTTTTTCTTTTCCTGTTTATACGCCTCGTAATCTTTTTTTTTTTTTAATTGAAATACTTGTTCCATTTTTCTTTTTACCTATAATTCTATCTCCTCATTTCACTAGGAGTTTTGCTTTTTCTTACTTGTCCTATATGTTCCACATATGTAGTAGCTGATGTTATTCCACATTTCTTCTAAGTCGCCATTTACCTAATATCAAAGAGCATATAATGAGAAGAGACTCAGCGCTAGGCAGTATTAGCGTATAGCTTAAAATCTCCCGCCCGCTAGGCTCCCAGGTCTTATCCCTCTGGCGGGAGGGATCCCAGTTAAACAGCTCAGAGCAAAACCATGAATCTAGAATTCGTTGGTTTAAACTGCAGTGCGGTGTTGCCAAGGTTAACACAACCTTCGAACGATAATAACTTGGGTTACAAAATGCCAATTTTATAAGTACATAATTCCTAATACGTTTACATCAACCGTTGCTTTGAAGTATAGCAATTATTTGTATTTATCGTGGTTTTTGTTTGTATACCTATTTCTTTGTAATTGCAATCGCAAAACAAACTAAAGCACACTATAATGCGAAATACGCGCGAAATATGCGTTGCCACGTTTGCGATTTGTGGATTTATATTATAAAGTTAAGGGCATTTAAAATCTCTTAAAGGGTTGCTGTAACCTCATGTGGTCAAACGTTTCCACTGAACATCTGGATCCTATTGAGGTCAAGCTGTCTTGCATACAATGCTTTGGGTTGCACGAGCCGCTCGCCTTGTCTCGCCCAAGCGTTTAAATGACAAGAAATGTTTATTTATGACTCTGTAAATTTAAACAGTAATCTAGAATAAGATAATTGTGTGTCATTACATGAAAGTCGTCATTTTTAACGAAAAATCGTGAAGATGGTAACACTTTTTTTAACGCAAAATCCTGAAAAACAACACTTTTTTAAACTAATTATTTGATTGAAATTGTGAATTGTCAATTTGACAGTTGAAAATTCTGAAGTCCTTTTCGACACAATTTTGAGTTACAAGAGTTACAGTCGGCGCCTTAGAAATTGAAACAATACTATGATATATTTTGCTTGTATTTTTAAGTGCAGAAACTGGGCTTTTGTAGTTGTGATGGTTTTGATTGTTATGTCAGATTTTTTATTGTTTGTCAAATATGAAATGACAGCTCACATTAATGAAGTAATCACAGCAAAAAAATTATAATAACTTAAATATTACAACACATGTTACGTGTCCCGCTTTCTAAGGCGCCGACACGTATGAAAGCAACTATTTTTCACTCATTTTCTTGCGTTAATCGCACTGCAAATTCATGAAAAAAACTAAAAAAAGTATGACTTCCAAAACTAGTTGCACACATAACTATTTAAATTTTTTTATTTGAATAAGTTTCAACGCTCACACTGACAGTCATAAAACGAAATTTGTCTTCAAATTTTACTGCTAACTTTAATAAACCTACGTCTACTGTTTTTGTAAATTAAAATGCGAATAATTAATTTTTCGTTGACCGCTTGTTAATTCCTAAAAAAGGATGGATTAATAGATGTCATTAATACACTGTTTTTGATTAATACACTCTTTTTCAATAATTAACTGTTTTTGTGATTTTGACGTTTTGATGATATTTTGCATGAAGGTTAGTTGTGTTAATCAAATTTTTCACCACAAAAAAGATCTTGTGGCCAACGAAAAAAATGTGTAATCAACTCGTTTGTTAATGGGCGATTAATAATCTCAACTATTAAAGGCACTCACATCGCTCGTTCGTGCTTTAAACAGTTTCGATTATTAATCGCCTTCATTAACACACTTGTTGGTTAAATAACTATTCCCACAACAGTTATACAAAAAGTTGGCCAATGGTATGTTTTAATAAAAAAAGTGTTACGAATACAAGAAAAAATTAAGTAGTTCCAAAGAGCATATATATGCTCTTTGGTAGTTCTTTATTTATTAGCTGTAACTCGCTAGAACGGGTAGGTCAGTATCTATAAATAAATACGAGAACCGAGACAAATTGTACTTCTGGCTAAAATAGGTACTCTGTTCTTTGCTTTTGGGTTAGCCATAAATACTTCAAACTTTGTAGTTTGTAAAGAAACATGTGATCTTTACAACAAAATGAATTAGGATATTAGGACAAGTAATTTGATTTTAGTTTAGTTCAGAACAAGCTAGCTGATGGTACAGTACCGTACAGTTTAGTAAGATCTGGATTTAAATCCTGTATTCAACGTATTTACGTATTGAGATTGTGTTTTCAGTATTCTTCGGTTTAATAATTGGTGCGACGCAAGTCATAATAATAAATTTTCAATGGCTCCTTTAACATGTGCCTATTTTGGTTGTTTGCGAAATCGCAAACAAGACTGCGATTTAAGTTTCTTTTGTTTTCCGAAAGATACCTGCAGAGGTGGGAAGTGGTTAACTAATTGTGGAAATCTGAATCTTTATAAACTCTCTTCTGAACAATTACGTGAAAAGCGAATTTGTGCCGTGCATTTTAGTGAACACCATTTTATGAATTCATTAAAAAATAAATTAGTTTTTGATGCAATTCCGTTGCATTACAAAACGAATAAGGTTACCAGTATCCAGGGCTTGACTGAACAATGTGTTCCTGTGTCGCCGGAGAAAATTTTGTTAAAAAAAGAAATTGCTCCGAAAGTGTATACGAACACCACAAACCGAGGGAAATTGCCAATTGAAGAACATCTCTCACCGTCACGCTATTCTGGTTCGGAAGAAGACCGTATTTTATTACAGGTGAGTGCTATTGTACAATAATTAATGATAGACAGTATTTTCAAGGTTTATGGTTTATCAATGTTTAGTCACGATGCAACCAGATAATTTTCTGTCCCAGCTTCTGTTTCCTTCCTTACAAATTACAATTGTATGTGTAATTTTATGCTTCTTCTGATATGACGAAATCTATAATATATTTTTCCTTTGTTCCTCTCGTGTGAATGTGTGTACATCTAATGTCAACAGGGCGCAACAGAACAAATACTTGTGGGAGCATAACAGATCTTATCAACAAAAGAAAAAAACAGGACCAGGAAAGTATTAAAACTGGAAAGAAAGCAGAAATCTGTAAGAGGAATAAGAAAGTACAAAGAACACCACCATCTATAAAGAAATATTTCTGGAAACAAGGTGTATAGGAAAATATAAATCTGGAAAGTCTAGAAAAGTTAATAACGGGTTTATCCAACCAGATGTAAGAAATAAAATCAGACACCAGCAGTACTAAGGTGGCTATAACCATCATAAACATTTGCAAACATAAGGAGGAGAAATAAGTGCTATAAAAGAAGATTTAATGAAAAAAGAAGTGGAGTGAGAAACTGAAATGGCAGAATGAGAAGAGTTTGAAAACCAAGAAAGAATTAAGAAGAAAAATAATGTTATTATCAGGAGAAAATAATTGAATAACATAAATATTAAACAAGAAGTTTAAGGAAGTTCTCCAGCAATAAATAGACGGACGTAAACGCGGATATTGAAGAGGCATTCAAGGTGGACAAACAAAAAACAAAGGCGACAATAGTAAAATTGAAGCGCTTTGACCAAAATCTAAAAATACTAAAATAAAAACGTAAACTAGGAAACACTGAAGTGTATATTGCAGTGACTGGCTGTCTTTATGTTTTACGGGATAAAATGAATAATTTAATTAGGGCAAATCACCACAATGCTCAGGGAACTTTTATTTTGTACAACTTTGCCTGTCAGTATTTTAGGCTAATCAAAATGAAATGTATTTATTATACTTTAATAAAATGGTTAATTGCACCTTTCTATATTTTATCGAATTGCAATAATAATTTGGGCTAGCTCAAGCAAGAACATAAAACTACTCTCTCAGGTTGGGTTCAAATCTGAGTTTTATTTGAGATTTTGTTTAGAATATTTGACTCAGTGTAGCTCATATACGCAATTTATTTTAGTACCACTGCTCTACTAGAGTCGGTTACTCGTAACCTCACAAACTTGACATTTACTACGGAAAGTCGTTAGTGTATATAGCGTGTATTTTAAGATTCAAAAATGAAATTCTGCAAGGAAACGTCAGGTAAATTGAAGCAAAACTTCCACCTAGCAACAAATAACTTGCTTTTGCTTAGGTGTGACGTAAAACGACACCAACTGCTCTTTTGTTCCACTTGCTGTGATCGCTTCAATTTTCTGGCAAAACCGCAATTTCTACTGACGCCATTCAAATTACTCAAACTGAGCCGAATCTGGACGCTTGGAAATACGATAGACCTCTTCCGCAAGGTGTAATCTAGCAGTTCACTAGCTTTCCCGGCTCCCAAACACTCAAAACATGCAAACTCATACCTTTCAAATCTGGCCGATTTTCGCTTCGGAACTGATGCAAGATGACTCTGAGGTCATAACTCGCTTAAAGTCGCTTCCCTGGTAGCAAATGTTGTTCTGCGATGCTCGTACACACCTCCCTGGGCCGTTGGAGTTGCGAAACCTGACTTCTGCAGCTCAAATGGAACGGTGTCGTAGTTTGAAATTCTCAGGTGTCCGCTGCTGTTGTTCAGCCGACATTTGTTTGGTAAATTTGCAATTTTTGTCGTAGAACGTTCTGCAAACACTACCACAGATGCTTGGTAACTAGTATAATATAATAGTAAACTTTTTAGACTTGGCAAACACTTTTTATTATATAAAAGCATTAAATTTGCTGGAGCACAATTTTGCCCAATCTTGTCAATTTACGGCAATTTTCTTATTATTGTACAAAACAGCATCGCGTTGCTTAGTACCCGCGATCTGTATTTGTTTATAGGTAATTAGTTTTAGTTACAATTTTACAGCAAGGAATAAAATTTGATAACATGTTTCATGTTTCTTAAATCTAAAAATTGCCTTTATTTCTTATACTTAAAATTGTTCTTTCTCGTCACATAAAGCGTTTTTATAATCACTGCTTTGCTATAACACTTAGTTTTTAAAATGCACTGGCCCTTGAGTGCGTTGTTTAAACACGTCACTGTTTTTTCTTCTTTTCAGTTGCTCTCGTTCTGTATTGCTTTTTGCAAAATTACCTTATCTTGCTTCGATTTCATTTACCTTTCAGCTTGCTTGCTTTTCACTGGCCTGTACGTTTATTACTAACTCTACGCTCAAATTCATTATGCACATAACCAACCTTTTGTATGATTTACTTTCATTTGGTCCGGCTTCAAATATGCTCAAACCTATCATATTACTTATATTATATAAGCCATCTTAAATCTTTCTTTTACTCAAACTTCAAATTCAATCCCTCTGAAATCTGCTTTGCTTATGCTTGTCTTTATCCCTCTAATTATACTTCTTGCATCTCATTTCCAATGTATTTAATAATTTCTACTACTGTTTAGATTTCAATTAAATAAAATACTTCAACTCTGTGCTTTAATTGACTTTATTCAATATTCCTCACTGCATACAGAGCTAAATTGTGAGCTTAAAACCATCTCAATATAGAATCTGATCTAACCTTGGAGGAACAAAGGATATAGGCGGCAATTAGAACAATGGCTAGAGGAAAAAGAAAAAGGCAAGATAACTAAAATAGGATAGGTACAGGAAATTAGAAATAAATACAACTAAATACGTGTGGTGAGATGCCGAAGATGGAAGCCTGATAAAAGCAGATAACCAGGCACAAAAAAATTACCACTAACCAAATGCTCAACAGATGGACACGTCAAGATGAACAAGGCAACGACAAGGAAATTGACTATTAGTACATTGAATACGAAAGGATATAATGATAAAGAAAACGAAGTTATTGAAGTATTGAATAACTATAATTTGATGGTACTAGCGGCCATTTTCATAGACGTTGCACAAGCATTCGACAAAGTATGGCATCAAGGGCTTTTATTCAAAATCAAAAAGACACTACCCTCAGACTACTATGAAATCCTCAAGTCTTATCTAACTGACAGGTACTTTCTCGACAAATATGGAGAAAGTCGTACGGCCCTATTCCCTATACACGCAGGTGTACCCCAGGGCACTATGCTGGGTCCATTATTATACCTACTTTTTATAGCTGATCTTCCTACCACTACTTCCACCATGGTAGCTAAATTTGCAGATGACACTGCAATACTCTCTTCTCACTCTGAACTCTATATAGCAAGTCACCATGTACAGCAACATCTGCAAGAACTATAACTTTGGTTCAACAAATGGCGTGTAAAGGTAAAAGAAAGAAAGTCAGTGCAATTGACCTTTACCCTAAGAAGAGGTACCTGTTCTGATAAACAGCACACCAGTACCACAAAACAAACATGTAAAATACTTGGGACTTCATTTAGACCGACGCCTGACTTGGAAGAGGAAGCAGCTGAGTCTTATTAAGATTCAAAAAATGTACTGGCTTTTAGGCCGAAAATCTCAACTGTCCATTGATAACAAAATTTTGCTCTATAAAGCCAATATGGAGTTACGGCATATAACTTCAAGCAACTCCAATATCAACATTTTAAAGCGCTTTCAATCCACAGTCCTATGATCTATGGTATACGCTCCCTGATTTGTCCCAAACTACTACTAAGTACTCGCCTTAGTTTTCACCCAAATGTGCTAATCGAGCCCCTCCTAGAAGACGACGTCCAGCCTAGACTCAAAAGAATAAAACTTTCCGACCTTCCACACCGTTTTGAGTGGCGTTGTGTTCGTCATGAGTGTCGTGTAATCTTAACAATGCAAAACTATTGAGCTTACTAAACGGAAACTCTCACTGGTTCGTTTCCAACATGTCTTCTGTATGTACTTTATCGTACTGTCAAATCGCCTACTGAATGTCTCTGAGACCGATTGTAGTTAATAAACTTAAAAAAAAGCTTTAAGCGAAACAAAAAAGAAAGAAAATGTGAAATTAGAGGGACATATCTTATTATACAAAGGAGTTGTGCAAGAAGACGCAGGGGCAGGAGTGGCGTATATTAGAGATCTGCACCAGTGGCGTAACTATCATATGTGCAGAGGGTGCGAAGAACCTCGGCGCCGAATCTATATAGGCGCCGCGGTAGCGGAGTTTTTAGTGAAAATAAGAAGTTTTCCTAGAATAGTGGTTCAAAGCGGCAACAGACTATGATACGTGAGCGCCACTGGGCTCTTTTGAGTGCGCAGTCTTTTCTCCTTTTGAGTAGATTAGAAGTTTCAGCTCTAGTGTGTGTTTGTGATTTCATAGTGCATAGTGCATAGTAACATACTATAAATTCAAAGTTTTAAACCGCAAATTTCTGGCGATTGTCTCAGCTACACAGGTCATAGAGAGTGCCAGATTACTTCAAACTACGTATGAAACTGATCTCGATGACGGCTTACTAAAGCAAATTGTACAACCTCGATCTTCTTACACAACTAGTATTAAATCTTGCTTATCAGTGAAGGAAGTGGGAGAAAAATATGTTACGATATCAAAACGACTTAACGACACCCAAGATGAGCGTCGCACGACTGGATCAGTCCTGGAAAACTGGCGCACTTGCCCTGAGATTCGTTAAAACAGACTAAAGGCCTCGGCTGAAGCGCTCAGGGAGTCGGGCGTGGTTCAAACGATACGTCGTTGGGCAAGCGTGCTAAGACATATACAGGGTACGTCGAAATTATAAGGGCGCCACCAAGCCTGTAGTAAAGGTGTGACCGAATAACCGGGCATGGACGGTCATCGGTGGCGAAGTATTCGAGATACTCCGTCGATAAAGGTACTCGCGAGCGGTAAGCTCGAACAACAATTTCGTGACTGAAAATACTGGAACTGCAATATTGGGACCTTTTAGCCGCGGCGGTGCAACGACCAAACTTACCTGCACGCTCCGAACTCTCAAGTCCCGTCGTACAAGGCGAACAAGAATAATACGTCCCTTAATTAGTTATGCGTCTATTAGTCGATTAATACATTCGGGCAGCAAATCGTGCCGCCAAACTTATGTTATCTCTTAAGAAAAATACGCATCAGCTGATGGACGCGCTAATGCTACGGTACAAACACACAACATGTGACTGGCCACTATCGGTTCGTCACTTTATAACAAAAGGTACAGTGAAAAACAATGGGCGTTAGTTCATAACAATGAATCATACGCCTGCGTAGGCGACGGAAGCAATATAGCTATTGATAAACACGGCGCCGCAAAGATATGCGACGAATTAACTCGCGGCCTAATTTATTAGGCCGAGAGGGGGGGCAGCGTAGTTGCAATACTTGGCCAAATAGGTGAATTTTGAATATACATTCCAGCCATGATACTATTACTACTAAGATAAACCCACGCGGCGATCGAATTTCGTACTACGTTGCGCATGACGTCACTCCGTGACAAAAATCCTGCTTGACGGTAAGGAAATGCATTGCTTTAAAGCGGTTTTTATTAACGTTTATATATTTATATATATAATATATAATAAATTATCTTCAAAGTTTAGCATTGCATAAAGGGTTTTTTTGTAAAAAAACGAACAATAAACGATTTTGAATACTAGAGTATTTAAATTTAAAAGTAAAGGAAGATACCAACATATGAAGAGTGAAAAGTTTAAGGCTTATTCATTATCAAAAATTATTACTTTAATCCCTAGCGCAAAAAAAACGGACTTATGTTTTTTAAAATTTAAATAAATATTGTTGATTTTAAAAGAATACTTCTGTAGAAAAATATGAGTGATCTATACGAGCATATGTATACTGGGTGTCCACTCTCAAAGTCAAACATAGGCAATCAACATTGAGCATTTGATTTTTAGGTATTTTTCCATTATTTCTATACTATATCAGTAAATATTATTATTACTAGTATTATTTGTTGTGCAACAATTTTATCTTTCTATTGATACCACTATCTTTCCTGTAAGTTGAATTGGCGAGTAGGAGTCAGCAAAATCGTTCAATGCAATGTTAGATTCCTATGTTCGAGTTTGAGAACGGACACCGGGTATATATTATTAACTATTTTTTATTACAAGCTTTTTTTGGATTTTTATGGGTAGGTGTTAAAAATTTGTAGTGATAAACAATTTTGTTTGATTTATTAAGTACATATTATTAGTTACATATTATTTACATATTATTTACAAAATTTACACATTTACACAAGAAAACCAAGTTTTATTAAGACTTATTTTACAATTTTTGTAATTTTTCTCTTCCTCACTTTGGATTTTTCTTTAATATCTCTATTCAATATTCTAATTTTAAAATACATTTTGCATCGAAAAAAAAGATGCTTGGCCTCTGTACTTAAATTAATAGATTCCGCTAAGTCCATTAGGACTTTTAAATAATTTTTGGTCAATTTTAATGACTCCCCATTAAAATTGTTAAAAATGAAGAGAAGCTACTGCATCACTTTTCAACTTCCATTTATTTTGCGGTAATTCCAACAGTTTCTCTTTGGAACAGTAATCACTTTCTACAAAATGATTTGAACATATTCTTGATGTTTTCACATTAAATTTGTGTTGCTGGTAACACTTTAGAATCCATTGTTCGCAAACATGTTTGTCCCTTGGAAAACTAAAGAAACGGCAATCCGAAACTTTCTTGCTCTTTTTGTTGTTTAAATAACCCATCACTGCACAGTATACTATGGTAACAAATGTTTAATGCAATGTTTTAATTATAATTTATTAAATTTCTCGCACATATATCTGCAAACAAAACGAATAACACATTAAACACCTAACCAAAACCTTTAACCGCCGTATTAAACTGCCTACTGCTTTGGAAATTTGTCACGGAGTGACGTCAGGCGTGCGAAAGAGATGGGCTTATCCCATGCGCGTGGGTTTATCTTAGTAGTAGTAGTATCATGCATTCCAGCCAGTGCCACGTCGCCCATGCATGCGATAAATGAACTTAAACGAAGCACGAAGCCAGCGCACATATGAAAAGTCTCGAACAAATCGTGATATTGACGGCGTCGCACGGCTATGCGATGCGTTCGTTCGCTAATTAAATGGTTAGGTATAAACAAACCCGCACACATGCAGTTACTAAAATGAGGGTTAACAACGGCCCTTCACACAGACATCTGCGAAGAGTTCATGAATTTCTTTGTACGGTCAAGCGCCAAGCTCGCACCTTGGCCACATTTAAGTGAAAGTTAGCGACGGCGGCATCACAAGGCATCGTAGCCCCAGAGCGCAGCATAAAATAGTAATAAGCGAGCAAGAGGCACAAGTACGCCCCCGCAGAAAAACCACAAACCACAAGGAACTACGATTATGTTCAAATGGTTCTATTACAGGTACCTTAATTCGGAGACGGTCCTTGAGAATGGCGTGCGATCGGTTGATAGTCTGCTGCAATCCGTGGCGTTGAATCAGCCGCGATACGGCATTTTTGGGGCAATCGAAGTAGGATCCGTCAAATATGGCGGCCATGAAAAGCGCCCCTACGAGCACAACGACTGCGGCAAAAGCGGTCCACTACGTCCTGCTGGATAGATCCTCGAGCATCGAGTTAAAGGGGACAATCCCTTACTTACGGAAGCAGAAACGGACTCGCAAAGCTCATCGCACCCACGCCTAAAAGTGATCACTGCCACTCGCACAACACACAACCTCTCTTGTCTGTAGTCCTGCCGGAACTCGCGTCTGCTGCTAGCAAACATACCAAAACCCACGGGAAACACAAAGGGCCTTCACTGCAACGACACAAACATCAACGGCAGGCGCCCTCAAGCGTCGGGACTCAAAAGGACGCCGCCCACGGTAACACAATAACTAACCAACTGTTCTCTCCAGCGGCCTGAGATCAACTGCCCAGAAACGACCGTTAAACTCGCACAGCTGTGGTAAAAAGGATGCGCGCGACATCAACCATCCATTCACACGACAAGATGCCAAGACAAGCAAGTGGCGGTGACAAAGAGAGCGCGAGGCCTCGCAGTCACACGCGTTCAAAAGGGCGCTTGCGACTAAAAGTTGAAAATTGGTTTTGAATAGAAACAATCTGCCCTAAAGGCGTGAAATGTAATTAAATGGCTACAGAGGGCAAAATGGCTTAACAAATATCTGTCTAATCACACATCATTGGCTAGCTTTCCAGATTTGTATACAGCTTATATCCTATTTTTTACATCGCGTCACTACAGCCTCCACTGAGATCTCTTTTTCTAAATTAAAAATTATTAAAAACTTTTTGCTAAGTAAGATGAGCCAAATACGCCTAAAGAGTTTTGCATTACTGAGTATCGAGAAAGTAAGAGCCAGTACTCTTGGTTTTAATTCACTGATAGATATGTTAGCTTTAGCAAAATCTCGCAAAAGAGAGTTTAATTAAAGTGCTATACCTACATATTTATATATCTATAAATTTTATTTTTCTTGTGAATTATTTAAATTTGTATCCCTTTTACGTGGTTTTTGTTTTTGTATTTTCATATGTATTTTTATGTTTCATGTTATATTTTGCGAGTGTTTGATTTCATGGTAAAACCTGTTCTACTTTATGGGTCGGAAACGTGGACGGTTACAGAACTGGTAAAGCAGGAATTGCAGGTGTAAGTAAATAGGTGTTTGGTGGCAAGTCATTATTTGGTACAAAGATATTTGGGACCGAAAAAATCAGGTGGACATAAATATAGAAATCAGGAGAAGAAAATATGGATGCTTAGGGCATACTTTGCGAACAAATGAAACTAACATTTGCAGAAAAGTTTTGATTGGGACCCTTAGGGATTCAGAAACAGAGGATGCCCGCGAAAAACGTGGAGGAGAACTGCAAAACAAGAGACAGGAAAGATTATAGCACAACTGATCCAAATATCAAAAGAAAATGACAACTGGAAAGAATATACCCTATGTCCCAATAGGGAATAATGGGATTATTATTATTATTACTATTATTATATTATATTTAACAAAAGATTAAAACATCTAAATGTGTTTTATTTTGCAGTAAGTAACCTTTCATGTTAAGAAAATAGATTATTAATTTTATTTTAAATTTAAAGTGTTGCGTGACCAAAAATTACCCCCCTCCCTCTTTTTTCAGAAACTTTTGTCTACAGCGGCTATCATTTATTCTTGCACACCGGCGCCAAACCGTCTTGTTACGCCACTGATCTGCACGGGTTCAATCTATAGCATACATAATACATAAAATTTGGACAGCAAAAATTAAAAATTAGCGGATTTACGGAGGTTACGTTCCAGAAGAATGCCGCAAAGCGCAAAACCGCGATGCGCAAGTAAACACATAAATCATAAAAACGGGGTTAGGTTCCATTAACTAGATTTATTTATACTTACTATGCAACCTCAGAAAACCAAACTTTTCTGCGTTTTTTGTCTGGCAAATCTGAAGCAGAAGCTTTACGTTTTGACATGGTTTTCCGTGTTTTAAAAATTAAACTCAATTGAATTTTCGACAGAAACGCTCGAGAAGATAGTAAAGCTTGAAGTAAAATTCCATACGTAACATAAGTCTGCCACTTGAATCTAGAGCTCGAATGTCCATTTGTTTATTCAAGTTATAATTTTACAATTCGTTTCAGGTCCAATTTGGTAATAAGAGATTCAAAGGAATAGGCTCGATAAGTGTGTTTACAAGTTCGTGATAAATAATGTTATTTAGGTGTTCATGACATAAACCGCATACGTCTGCTTTATTTACTTACGGCTGGTCTTATAAAGGTCACTAATCTGACGTTAACTTTAAATCGCTGTTAAATAAACAAAAGCTCATCAAAACGTTGGCGCTTACGACATATTATTCATTAGTAAACAAATTTTAATGCGCTTTTGTTTATTTCAACAGCAAATTAAAGTTAACGTCAGATTAGTGGCCTTTATAAGACCGGCCGTTAGTGTGTAAAAGTTGAAACAGTTGGCAATTCCATCCGCGAACGGCAAAGAAAAGGGAGCAAAAAAAGTGCCCCGCGTAAAATCAAATCAGCGAACCGCAAAGCTGCGAACGGCGAGGTCTGCCTGTACATACTACCAGTAGAAATCCAGATAAAGGGAGAAATTTTAAATTTAATCGATGTGTACAGACCAAAGAGAAAGGGAGACTAGAAATAAAGAGTAATTACAAGCGACATTAGATCGATACAAAGGCACAAGAATACTGCTAGGAAATTTTAATGATAAGTAGGAAACGTCACAAATAACTGGAAAAAAGTAATAGGAAAGTCTTCATCCCCTTAACTCTTTAACGCCGGGAATATATATTTTTTCTGACTACGTTCACATTTCAGTAGCTTCTTGTACTTTAGTCAATTAGTGAATCTGTGCAGTATTAGTGCTGTACTGTGTCTAGTTTTTTTTTTGTATAGGGTGTGCCATATATGGCACGCCAGGCGCCTACGATGTCAATAGCACAATGAGATTTCTTATAAGCATTTTCTGAAATTATTCATATGTATTGATGTAGAAATAAATATTTAGTGATACATTATTGAATTGGTAGCAAAAAGGAACATATAATAAAAGCAGTAACAGTAAGTGTCTGTAATGTAAAAAAACAATTTAAAAAAAGGATATAAGAAAAAGTAACTAATTTTTCAGTTATTTTATTCCGCTGTATGGTAACTCACAAAGCATCCAACACACAGTCCACCGTCACACTTTATGCAATATGTTCTTGCCCGTGTTCCACAAAAAAGACATCTACATCGTTTTCCTCCATCAATGTTGGCGACAAAATGATTGGAGCTGTCCAGAGGCAAGTCGCCACCACTTCTCGAACGAAAGTTAATCTACGTAACTGTACTACTGGCTCTTCTTGCCAATATCCAAGCGTTATGGACAGATACATCAATAAGCCAAGTAAACAATGCCCTCCACCTTTTCTTACTTCTCACTTCATTCTGATAGTAAGAAACGTTTTCGATCAGTTCTGTCCATGTACTTGTATTCTGTCAATGCATTTACACGTTTTTTCTCTTCACTAGAGTACCTTCCGATTGAACTAACTGGTTGCACCCCATAAACAGTACAAGCTAGTGCCAGTATACAAAGCAGCATATGAGCATTACAAGGCAAAAAAGTGACAAAGAATGGATAATTTACAAAATGTTCAATGCAAGAATGCGGTAAACTTATGCGGCGGCGTTTTAAAATTACCATAAGCCATAATGCATTTTTGAGTCAATCAGACATGGGATTTTGCAATTAGGTACATTTTATTTATGTGGTTTCCGCTGTTTAAATGTTGTTATCGGATTTTGTCCATTTAATTCAATTCCTCACTCAAAAACGTAATTTTCTGGACTTAAAGTCTGTTACACTTGCACGGATCGTTTAAAACAAGCAAATTGAAATGAATAAATAATCATTATGAACTAATATTATCTAATGAAGCTATTTAAAATTATTATTTTACCATAGGTATTGTAATCTGTAATGTACGAGCCCTAACCACTATATATTCGGCCATTCCAATAATTTTATTTCCTTCATGTAAAAACAGAGTTTTATGATTGAACAAAAAACCATTAAGGTACAACATTTTCTTTTCGTTAAAACATGATAAGAGATCTTCGAAATCCTTAATCCTTAATCCGCGAATGCGGTGCCTTAATTGTTCTCCGTCCACTCATAAAATCCTGATTTACGTTAGTAGAGTAAAATTATTGAAATGGCCGAATATATAGTGGTTAGGGCTCGTACTTACCGCAAATATTCTTATAGCGTCTTACACTTAGCGTCTCTCACAATAAATGTGTCACTATTACAAGCTACATTTACACGCACTAATGGTCGTGGACGCGTCATACAAAATGCAGAAGTTGCTGTTATTCGACTCGTCAGAGGAAATAATAAATTAGGCTTATATTGCACGGGGAATACCTTGCAATTTGCTTAATATGTAACTTAATAAGACCTTATTTATGCGTTCTGGAGATTTAGCACCCTATCGAGGTCAGTAATTCAGTAATTGAAATACCACAAAGTAATTCAATTACCTCAAGTAATTTCAATTACCACAAGTAATTCAAATACCTATAAAGTAATTTAAATACTTTAGAGTAATTTAATTACACGAAAGTAATTGAGTAATTGAATGCAGTAATTAATTACTTTTAAAAAGTAATTTTCAAGTACTTTCTAACAAAGATGGCAATTCCCAATTACAATTACCGCATTTTGAACAGTAATTCAATTCCAAGGCAAATAAACAAAAAGGAAATTAATTAAAAAGTAATTAATTACTGCCCAGCTCTGCAAGGGGCACCCTCTAGGAAGTCTATTTTCACTCAATGCGCCAGTTGCGCCATATCCATGGTCTTTCAGGGTTGTGAGTAGTGGTAAGCTAGTAAAAGGTTGTCGAAATAAAGTTGAAATGGCAAGGTCTTTATTACACTGGGATCGGTTTCGAGCCCGGTCACCATTCGCCATTGGGATAGAATTAACGGCGCTCTTCCTGGAAGACTGGTCTATGGGAAAGAGTAACCTGACCACACACAACGCATGCTGCATACAACATACACATGATATGCTGTGACCTGTAATTGGTCATTTAACTGTTGGTCGCAGCTTAAATAAATAAGATAAAATATAAATAAAATAAAAATTATCCAGCATTTCCAGCTCAACTGCTGTTCCACACCTTGTCTGATATTCAACGTTCGTAGACGTACCTGCGCCCTGATAAACTTCAAACGATATCAAATAGCCACTGGGGTTATTCAATGACCAAATCTTGTATCCAAACCTGATTGGCTTCCCTCTGATGAATTGTTTACAACCATGGTGACCATAATAAGCTACCATACATTAATTGAAATTTATATGCTCTTTAGGTCTGTACTCATCCAGGAATCTTCTTTAAAAGATTCATCAAGGGACGTAACTTCCACATCTTATCACTGTTGTCCAATTTTGTGTTTTCTTTACAATGAATTAAGCGACAAATCTGCAAGAATCTGTCCCTTCTCACTGCGTTTACAACTAATTCATTTCGGACATCTTTTAGCTTCTCCCAGTAACTCCTTGTAGGAGGAACAATATTATAGCCCGACAGCAGCAATATTCCTATAAACACGCTCATCTCACTAGACAATACTTTCGAGTCAGGATAGTTTTTGAATAGAGCATATTTTGTTGTTTCAACACAAGGAACTCCACAATTTCAGTATCGAAAAACCGTTCAAATAACTCGACAGGTGACAAATCGAAAACGGAAATATAATTAGGTTCAGGAAAGCAGGCAAGTTGAACTTTTATATCGCTATCACGCCAGAGGCGCTTTCGATTTGCACACACCAGCTGCTAGGTGCAACTCAGGGTAGATGACTACGCGTATTGTGTGCAAGAACAGTTTGCTCCAGATCTGCTCAATTTTACTTTCCCTCTTCCCCTCGTGCACCTGCTTTATGGTTGGGGTTTTACTGTTCCACAACTGCTCCGTTAATTAGTTAGGTTAGTTTGACACTTGTTTGGTGAACTTTTACATGGATAACCTAACATTTTGGGAAATTGTTATTTTTTTAGAAGATAAACAAACGAAACTGCCTACTGTTCTTGCCGCTAGTATCTAACGATCTCCTAGTGCTGTAAATTACAACAAATGACAGCGTAAAATAGGTTAAGTCACGTCATAGAATATCGAAACTATTCTGTGGTCATGTGATGAAGTGATTATACGTGTATTATTTAAAACTACTTTAAGTTGCGTCGAGCTACACTAGAGCGAGTTACTCCTGCACATACCAACACCAAATCGAAAGCGCCTAAGGTATATTTCTCTTGATTCTTCATACTTATTTTTCTTTGCGTTGCAGGTACATTGCTCTGTTTTTTATCAGATGTTGAGGAAACTGGAAAATTCCTAATAGATTCGTCAGGTGAAGCAGCATCTTGCAACAAAGCTAAGTTCGGTTCCCTACTTGCTCGTTTACCTCGAAGATTAACTTCAGCTTTACTGCGAAGCTGTCGACCAGTAAGGTTGTCTATGTCAGTGTTTCCCAACCTTTTTTCCTGGCGTACCACTTCACAACACAAAAATATTTTGCGTACAACTTAGTCACGTGGAGGTAATTATGAATGGAATATGATTATTATTTTACTAATCTAACTAACCCATTTTCCAACCATAAGTATGAAAAATAGAATTCTGTGTAGTGTTATAATATTTTATTAATTAATATGAACAAGCGGAATTCCGCTACGGTAGCGGATTTTCAGCCCGCGTAGCGGTGGCAAGACCTTTTTTTAAAGAGAATTAGCGGAATTTGTGTCTACCAAAAATAATATTTAAGGATTTTTTAAAAGTAATAAAAACACACAGTCTTCCTCATAAAATTGTAATAGTAAATTAGGTGGTACAAGTGGTGTGGCTACATGTTTCGGTTTGCCGTACGAGCCCTTATTATTTTGTGTATTCCACACGAGAATGCTGATGTTGAAAGAATATTGTCTAATATTACATATATTGAAACTAAAAAAGGAATAAGCTTTCAACATCACTTTTTGAAGCTGTACTGCGAATAAAAGTTGATCTGCATGGCAAGAAGTTGTGTTGCCATAATTGTTGAAATGTATTCTTTTAAAAAATGTGGCTTTGTTCAACAATCAAATTTTAAAACAAAAATTTTTTTTCTCGTGTGCAGAGCACCACGTACCACCGCAGTGGCCTCTGCGTACCACTAGTGGTACGCGTACCACAGGTTGGGAAAGACTGGTCTATGTGACCACCAGGGTCTTTGTCTGCTGACTGTTCATCAGAATATACATTTACATCTGCTGGTTCAATAAAAATTTCATTCACATCATCGTCATATATCATATCAAGCGCTTCTTGCAGAGTTATGTCTCTGTAAAAACACACAGGATTAGTAAATATCAATCAAAGCTAATCGTCTTTTAGTTCAATATATGGAATACACCAAACAACATACCAATTCCTTATTCGTATCGTTATGAAAAATCAAACATGCAAAAAACATTATTGCGAATAGTTGATGCTTGCGCCTAGCGTGCCATATATAGCACGCTGGACAAAAGTAACTTATAGTAAAAAACCTATTGCAACTTACAATTTGTAATATGCTTAAAAGCATGGTATAAGCTTTAAACTCAGCTGATTTACCAGTTTAGGAAATTGCAAATATGAATTATCAAAACAAAATAATGATACTTACGTAAATCGTATATCCATTATTGCGAGCACCAAATGCACAAGTGTTTATCTGCAGATGCGTTGCACTCAGACTAATGTTGCATCATTCAATAGCCACTGTAATGCATCAGGGTCATGCTGACACTAGAAACAGTCATTTTTCTGCGCATACGAGATAAGTGGAGGCCTGATCAACTGCATAGGTGTCATGTACCATATATGGCACGCTAGGCGTTCAAGGGTTAATATTCATCAAAACAGCTGGTTCGGGAGGCTCAATGTTAATTTTCTTGAAATACTAAGTATAGGCTCAAGAGCCTTTTGTAACATAACGCCTCACCTTGAAAATAAATTAACTTTTGTACTAGGTACTACAGTAGCGTAAACACCTAGCACTGCCATATGGCACTGCGTATGAAACGGCATGTGTGACCAAAACAGTGGAGCAAAGTTATATATTTAATCTATATCACCTAACACCCAAAAACTGAAATAACTGTAATACAATAAAGTTGTGTACTCACTCAAATTTGGGTTCCACCATTTTTTTGGGCATCTCATACCACGGCACGCAGTGCTTTTAGTCATAAGCAAACAGTTTTCTGTATATACCAGTTTCATATGCACAGTAACTCATTTCGAGAGAAACTGTACTATCATCTATGCGTCCCATCTTTAAGTAGCTAATAAATTCGATTAGAAAACTATCTTGAATGCATTGCCGTACGGCAACGCTAAGCGCTTATGGGATAATAATTTAAAAATATGTGTTGTGACTCTGATCTTATCACTTCTATCTCTGTTGGGCAAACATTCTTACAAAGAACACTATTTAAAAAATATATTTAGGAACGAGCACAAAGTAAAAAACCACAATTATACAATAATATTTAATAATTGTATTTCTTAAATATTACATGTCGTTAGATTAAATGCCAAAAAAAAAAATAGTACCAGAAAAATTCATTATTAAGACATTGTTAAAACAAAAATTTATTGCATAAGCATTACTGGATTCGATTATTTTTTCCCTAAAGCTTTCTGAGTTTGCGCAGTTTTTTGTTTAACCGCGTCTTCTTTTTCTAAAAAAATTCAATTTTATACTACACACCAAGTCTCGAATAAAATGCTTACCTTTCTTCTCTATTTCTCTTCTTTTCTGTGCCTCTTCTCTTTGCTGTCGAATAATGGCGAGACGCGCAAGGTCCGCGCGCGCTTGCTCGGTCTTACCTTCCGCATGGAGCTTCTGATAATGCGCCTGCGCTTTCTGTTTTTCAATTTCCTCTCGTTCCCGCCGTGACAACTGTGGCTTCTCCGGGGCGCCTTCCACAGTAAGCGCATTTAATTTCTTACTTTTCTTCTGAATTCTATTTGGATTTTCTATTTCTATTAAATTAGACACACCCTTCGCCTTACCCTTAAATATTAAGTAAGTATTAATGTAAGGTGCAAATGGTGTTCTGATTATAGCAACTAATCGTTGCGAAAAGTAACTTAACACACCTCTTCGTCGCTGCTGCTCTCTTCTTCACTACTAGAGCCTTCTTCGCTAATTTTTTTGTCAGCTGCTGCTTCCTCCTCTTCTTCACTGCTCTCCACACCATGTTGCTGTCTCCATTTCTTCTGCTGCTCCTCCTTTCTCCTCTCTTCCTCTAGCTCTTCGGGATTTGTAAACCTACGATTGCGGCCTTTGTGACTCGTGAATTTACCTAATTCCACAACGAGAGATGGGTTTTAAATGTTTGTATAACAGCACGACGTGCTGGTGGCGGTTTGTCACCATTATTGACCTGTACCTACCTCGTGGCATTTTATTAGCCTATTTATAAAAACTATAACACAAACTTCGTTAGTGTCGTTTATAATTGTAACAGTATTTACTAGAGCAATCACAAAATATGGCAATTGACAGTAGAATTACAATTTTTACCATGGCCGTCCACTTTTGGTTATTTTTTAGTACCAACTTTATCAAGGTGTGTGGGTGTGTTATGGCATTCCTGTTGATACAGGACCTCATTGAATTTTTTTAAAATTGAGGGATTCTCTAAATGATTTTCTTTAGTTTTTACAATTCGTACGTGGAATTTATCTGATAAATTACATTGATGTACGTTTAACCTCAATTTATAATAAAAGTGTGAGTAATACCAAATATTTTGCATGTACAGTCGTGTGCAAATAAATCTGGGACAATGGTTCTTTCATATGTAGGTTGAGTTAGGAATTGAAGAATATATTATCCATTCCATATATATAATACACATATATTGCTGGTAGGGCCTGGAAACTTCAGAAAACATTACGGCGCCGACATAGTCTCACTTATAGTATAACGCGTCTCGTGCGCATGCGTGTGAATTCGAACTCCGCCTTTAGAAGCGAATTTTAAACTTGACCACTTCCCCATTGGGCGGACGACGCCGCCGCGCTTGCGCACAGCTCACCGTATACATGAAGGAGTTGGTTGTGTGTCTCACTTCATCGGCCAGTTTCCCACTCATAGCCGCTAGCAATATAGTAAGTATTAGATATATGATCCATTCACAAAACTCGTGAACTGTCAATGTCTAAGTTTTTAAATATTTGCTGAGTGTACATGGAAATTACAGTTTTTTTGAGAATGTACTTCGAAGCTGGTGATTATTACAGTTAGGTTATGTTACATGTGTCAAAAGTTAAGCGAAGTTTTTCGTTGTAATAATTAACTATAGCTTTTTTTTCTTTCCAATAATAAAACCCCCTTTCGTTTCTGTTCCATTGCGATTGAGGTGTATGCACAAAAATTAGAGAATTTTGGAGATTATTTTTTTACAAGAAAGTGTGACATAAGTCAAGTTTTTAAATTGCAAAAATTTCAGTGCTGCCAAAATCAACAAGCAGAAGTTCCAAACTAGGTACCAACGTGAAAGCGTTTTGACAGTTCACGAGTTTTGTGAATGGATAGTAAGCCGTTCACGATGTTTCTGGGTCAGGTCAGGCTATGACCATCTAGTAATTTTGTTGGCAGAACTTCTGTTGCAACTAAACTCCCTCATGGAAATTGACACTTTTTGTGTTAGGTTAGGTTGTTTTCATTTTAAGGTTATATTTTCTGAATAGGTAGATTGTTGCCGGATATTCTCTAGTCTCCACATCAACTCGCGTTCTTTTAAATTTGGTCTGTCCTTTTTAAATTGGAAATGGAAATTTTTTGTTGTAACAGAATTATTTTGGGCATTTTGACTTTTCCTTTGACGGAAATTAAAATTATTCTTACTCACTTGAAAAATCATTTATTTTCTTACGAATATTAAAATAATAAATCTGGCAATGTGGTGGCAAGAAAATGTCGAACAGACACTGACAGAAAAAAAATTGCATCCGCTACATTATCGAATCAGTTAGTCCAACATGAAAAGAAAAAATCATAGCCAACTCTGTCCCAAAAAGGTCGTGAATGGCTTATATCTCCATGGATTTTCTGCTACCAGAAAGAGCTACATTTTCATTTACTTGTCAAAGTTTAATGTAACTCTTTCTGATAGCAGGAAATCCATGGAGATATGCTTCAAATCTTAACTCAATTTACATATGAAAAAACCATTGTCCCAGATTTATTTGCACACGACTGTACCACAACCGTGTCGACAGATCAAGGGCATATTTAAAACGCGTGGTACAGAAAATTTATCAATTCTAAAAATTGAAATTTAAAAGTTATAGTTCTTTTAAGAAAACTTCCGTTGCATGTAACTGTGACGTAAAAATTCGTACCACCATAATTGTGCAACACTATATTTTTGCATACGGCAATAGTATATTAAAGTATGAGTGGATAACAAGGTCTTTAAAACACACGCGAGTTTTCGAGCACGACGGCGTAGCCGGAGTGCTCGAAATAGAGCAAGTGTTTTAAAGACCAGTTATCCACGAATACTTTACGCTATTTTTTATTATACCTGCAATACTGGAAATAAATTACGCAATTTTTGTCGTGATAAATCGAGAGGGCATAATAATATTGCTACTATAGTTACGAGAATTATGTACGTTTTTGTCGCGTCCACGTCCGTTGTTGCATTCAGTGGTTTCCTTGACAACCTTTAAAGCTCGGCGAGCTTTAATCGCCTGTTTTCGCACGCTCAGGCGTGCTTTAAACGGCGATTCTGATGCAGGTATTATAAAAAATAGCTATTAAGGCAACTAGTGTTTTACAGAGGATTTAAAAATCGAGGTCGATCATGTTAAAATTCGAGCGAAGCGAGAATTTTATGATCGACCGAGATTTTTAAACTGTAAAACACGAGTTGGCTTCAATATTTTTTCTACAGCCGAGGAGTTTGTTAGCTTAAATGCCCTCGGGGCTTCGCCCCTCTCCAAAGTGGCCCTCGGGGCTCCACCCCTCTCCAAGGGGGCCCTCGGGACTCTGCTCCTTTCCAAGGGGGCCATCGGGCTCCGCCCCTCTCCAAGGGGGCCCTCGGGACTCGGCCCTTCTCCAAGGGGGCCCTCTGGGCTCGGCCCCTCTCCAAGGGGGCTCTCGGAGCTCCGCCCCTCTCTAAGGGGGCCATCGGGGCTCGGCCCTTCTCCAAGGGGGCCCTCAGGGCTCGGCCCCTCTCCAAGGGGGCTCTTGGAGCTTCACCCCTCTCCAAGGAGGCCATCGGGGCTCCGCCCCTCTCCAAGGGGGCCATCGGGCTCCGCCCCTCTCCAATCGAGCACCCGGGGCTCCGCATACAAATCGGTCCGATATAATAACTGTACTTTTAAACTTCACAAATAAGGTTTTATAACCTCTTAAAGTACTCCGTGCTTTAAATGGAATGGCGTGTTTTATAGACAACATAAAGCACGCCGCATATGACCCTTGGAAACAGTTTAAAATCACGGCTGTAGAAAAACAATATAATTAACGTATGAGGTTGGCTGTTCTGAGCGCAGTTGCACAATTGTCATTGTGTTTGAATCTTATTAGGTGACAAAAGTGACAACTAAAGTTATTTTTAAGAGGTTCCAAATAATCATTTGGGAAGTCATGCAGAGGAATTTATTGCTTCATTAATAACATATTTCTAACAGGAACGTGATAATGGGGGCACTTTTATATCATTGAATGCCGACAGGAAGGCAATTTTCAGTCTTTTTAATTAGCTAATACAAATGTATAAAATTTTACTTTAGCTGGTTGCGGCAGAATTGAATATCAGTATTTCAACAGTACGCTCTACATCTTAGTCTATGAAATGAAATTTTGATTTTTCTACTCACAAACGGCCACATCTAAACCTGTTATTTGCTTTGATAGTTTTACCAAGGCTGCTATTCGAAATACGATTTATGAGATGTACGAAAAAAGTAAACCCAAATGCTTTTAATATAATATATTTAAACGTATTAATAGATATATTTTGACATATTTACATAATCTTGTTTTAGTGCAAAGTGTAACCCTTTTATAAAGGGGTTTAACGGTTTAGAAAAAAACTTAGAAAAGAAAGAATGTTTACGGGCAATCAAGCGTCTTTCCACATGGTCCTAAATGGCAAAGAATAATCCCCGAAGGGCTCTCATGTAATTGACCGGCTTTTCTTTAAAATAAAAAAAGCTTTTTGGAGTCTTATCAACACTTAAAGCAAGAAGCATTGTATCAATTTGTGTTTTTGAAGACGTGGATATTCCAAAATGGCACTATAGGTCGCTCTAGGCAAGACATTGATTTACGAACTGTTAACATCATACTGGCAACACCGCACCGCTATGACGGCATGAAAGTTTATGACGTGCAACAGAAGTTTATTTAGAAGAACTATAGTTTCGTTTTTGTAGCAACAAGACCTTCAAACGCCATAAACAAACGGCGCATTAGATAGAGGGCTTTGATTTCACGAAGAGCAAGAATGTGTCTAACTAATCGAGGAGGCCATTTTGAAAATTCGAGATAGAAATTGGAATGTAAAGTTTTTTTAGGAATATTTTCCTTGACGTCATTTACGTATGGAGCAAATACGCAAATGTTTTCTTCTACTACTATTTGGTTGGTCCAACACGATATAAACGAATGTGGAAAACACTAACTTTTCTGTTATTTTCATTAGGACACAAATACAAATAGTGAATTGAGCCTAAACGCATGCTGTATGCTGATTTGGTAATTAGTAGGCTAAGGTATCTGACCCGCGCTCCTGTCTTGGTCAGAGTGACGCAAGACGAATGAGATGCAACTGTCTCGAATCTCAGAGTGTCTACGTTTATATAGGGCGTTTGTGGAAGAGGAAGGGTTCCCTATTCTTTGCATACAATAGGATTGTCCAGCCAGGGCTCCGTCTCTCTATTATCCCACAAGTGGTTGAAATAAAACTTTCTCCTAAACGGAATTCCATTTCTCTTTTTCTGGGCTCGAGTTTTATGGTCCTGTTGTTCAGCAGGGTTGACTATCATTTTCCTTTGGCTTATTGTTAGTCGAGTCAAACGCTCATCCGTTTATTGCTCTATGCAATTCGCTCTTTTCCATGACGCAAAAAGTGTAGATGCTGTTACTGTCGTTTTTAAAAAGCTAGTTTAGCGCGACGCTAGAAAAGTTCGTTTACATTCTTTGCTCGATGACATTACTCACATCTGACGTTAAAGCGACTTCTAAAATGCACGCGCACATCTCCGAAATTTCTTAACGGTCCGCACACAATTGATTTAGAAGATCCACTGGTGTAACCCAAATCGTCGCATCCCGAAATTTCACTTTTATTAGTGTTACCGGCGGTATTTTTAATTGCAAAGGGTAATTCCTGACGTTTTCACCCAGTTTGGCACAGCTTGTTACGGTATTAAAAGAACTTTACGACACCCACCCAAGGTGAGCATCGCACCACGGAATCAGTCCTGAAAAACTGGCACACTTGCCCTGAAATCGGTTCGAAATAGGCTAATAGGCCACGGCTGGAACGCTCAGGGAGTCGGGCGTGAGTCACACGATACGTTCTGGGCAAGCGTGTTGCGGCATAATATATATATATAGGGTATGTCGAAATCATGAGGGCGCCACCAAGCCTGTCTTAACCCGGCTAACCGGGCCTGGACGGTTAGACGGGAGCGAAGCACGCAAAATACTCCGCCGATAGGATTACTCAAGAATTGCAAGGTCAAATAACAATTTCGGGATTGCCTTATGCAAGGATTGTAATTAGGTGTCAATCCGACCGCGACTACGCAGCTGTCTCACCCACCTGTACGCTCAAAGCTCCCTCGTTCCGTCGCACAATAATCAGTACAATGAAGGGGGCGCTTATCTGAAACAGAACATGCACAAGTCGAAACAAAACAATAGTTCCCTTAGCTAACAAATCATGTATTGACTAACGGGTTACAATGGGGCAGCAGAGTGCGTCGCCCTATATCTATAACTAGATTATAACTAAGAACACCAGCTGGCGCGCGTTCTAAACCTAGCGACAGATGTTGAACAGTAATGAACAAATTAGCACTCGCAACATGGACAGTCTGTAATTCTGAATGAATGCACAAATATGCTGGCGCGACGCCGTATGCAGCGAACAGCAAAGAACAAATTAGCACTCGCGACATGGACAGTCTGCGATTCTGAATGAATGCACAAATATGCTGGCGCGACGCCTTATGCAGCGAACAGCAAAGATCAAATTAGCACTCGCGACATGGACAGTCTGCGATTCTGAATGAATGCACAAATATGCTGGCGCGACGCCTTATGCAGCGAACAGCAAAGATCAAATTAGCACTCGCAACATGGACAAATATGACGACAGTGCCTGTAGGCACCAGAGATGTGACGGCTCGCTCGCGTTCACAGCGGTAATCAGTTCAAAGACACATACCTTAATATGTAGGCGGTAGGGGAGCCTGGTACAGTTGAGTTGCGACAGGCTGCAGTCTTAGGTGGCAGGTACCTTCGATGTTCGACGGCTATAGGGATGAGTGCACATCCGCCATAATGGCGACGTGAGACGCGTCAGGACGCGTACGACGGGACGACGAAAAATGGGCCACTTTCGTTCTGCGGGGCAGATCCTCGTAGGTCGAGATGAAGGGGGCACGACCCCTTACTTACGGAAGCAGGAACTGGGCTCAAAAACACCCACGCTACGCCGAAGACAATTCGAAACTCACACTCACAACCACCACACGAGCGTTCTCTGCAACGGGCTGCGGTCAACTGCCACTTAAGGCGAAACCGTTTGTCACATAGTCGCTGAAGCAGCACTCGACGGGAAAAAGGCTGACGCCCCCGCCCAGGGCGGGAGCGCCGCACGAACGCACACACTATCCGACCTCTTATACCATCGACGGCTCTCGGCTGAATGCCCAGAGGGGAGCGCTGGCACAGGTCACCTCGGTCGCGTCCCCACGTGACTATACCTCGGCAGCCAATCACGAGGCGATAAAAATGAAACAAATTAATGCCGGCAACAATGGTATCACGCCTCAACGGCGTGCTTTCTAGAAGATTCGGAATTCTTGCGGGCGATACGCTCGGCTGCCACAGCGCCATCAGAGGGGAGCTCCAACCGACGAGAAATGCTGCGTTTGGGGCCAAATATGTGCGAAATCGTGATTCTGGAATTAGGCGATGGAGCCAAATAAAGAACTAAAAGGGTTTAGCATACGGGCACGCTGCCCTAAAGCCTAGGTGGCTATTTAAAATACCAAAATGACCTGAATCAAATGTGCGGAAGATGAGATTGTACTTGTGCGCAAAGATTGAAAATGGTTTTAACATAGCAACAAATTTCCCTAAAGGCGTGAAATGCAATTAAGCATCTAAAACCGCAAAATGACTTAACAAGCTCCGCTACAAATGTAAACACAATTTTAGATTATTTCCGGGATTGCTTCATACTAACATGACACCAGGGAAAAGATTTCTTGTAGACGGATAGCCAGCGACAATAGCTATTTACGACATTAGGCCGGTAGCTAAGCATTTATGGCCAAATTAGCACATCACGGTCGAGCCCGTCAGGGCAAGATACGTGACCTAGCAAGGCTATAAACACGAATAACAGCCTTGTGTCGTCGTGACACTTTTTTGTATATTGAATAAGAATAAGAACCGTTTTGATTATAAATAATTATCCTAAATTATTTGCTTTCAAAATGCTGTGATTCGTGTTATACGTTTGGTAGTACTGAACTGTACCTACAAAAATTACTAAAACAAGGTTAATGGTGTAACATTCACTTAGCATCTGTTAAATGTTATAATTAATTACTTTTAGGGATATTGTACAAATACTCTGTTGAATACTATTGACGTAGCGTTTATAAATAGGTATTTGTATTACCTACGTGTTATAAACATTCAGTCGAGAATTTTCGGAAGAATATTTACTTTGACACTGAAAAAATGAGAAATATTGTCATTGATTGTCATCATCATCACAACGTTTCAAGTGTTAGGCCTTGTAGGCCTGTTCCGAGATTCAAAATTGGTTCAACCAACGCTTCTCCAGTCTTCCGCAAATTCTGCTACCTCTTGGTGTGTAAGTGAGAGCAGGCCACAAGCCTTCAAAAATAACACACAGTTCTCCCACTGTTTTTATTTTAAAATTGTGCATATGTTTCGACAAAACTAAATAGATGAGATCATCTTCAGCCTGAAGCTAAAACGGCGCTAGTTAATATTCTGATAGACTTACAGTACATTTTTTTTCTATAATAATTTTCAAGGTCAACTTTCTAGGGGACAAGTTGCATTCCTGCAGGGTCCCTAGTTTTATTAATGTTGGTACATAGATTTTTAGTTCTTTTTTTCCATTAAAAAAATGATTGTCCTTTTGACAGATATGTCATAATTTAATATCGCTTGCTTTATTTTTGCATTTAAAATATTTCTTGGTTTTATTTTTTTATCCGATTTTATTGATGATGATGATGATTCCATGTTAAAAAAAGAAATTTGTCAAAAGTTCAAATTAAGAAACTTTGACATTCAAAATTGACACATACCATAATTTTGAAAAAGTTCTACTAACACGAGGTATAAAAATTTACTAGCGTTTTAATCACATATCTACCAACATTGTAACACTTTGACAGTTATTATAGAAAAAAAACGTACTTCATATGAAACATAGTTATATTGCGTTCACACCTTATTTTCAGTAAGGTTGGCCATGGAAAATATTCTATTGTAGCTGTTTAAATGGAACTTCAAATGGTATGTACAATTACTTTTAGGTTAGAAAGAATTTTAGGTTAAATATTTGCAAGACTATTTACAAATGCGGCGATGTTAATTTTACACAGCAATCCGAACATGATTTTGGTGGAGTACCATTCTATAACTGTGAGAAAAAAGCGCATCTGGAGCTTTTGATTTTAAATAATTCCACCTTTATTTAAAATTCTTGATTTTAGTTGTCAAATTATAAACTGTCAAGCATTTGTAAATGTCATGTTGTGTGGAATAATGGTTATGTTCTAAACTTTAGGTTAAATAACTTATGACGATTTCGTAAATAAAAGGATAGATCGTTCGTTAACATTCTCACTTACACTATTTGTGGTTCTAACCGGAATCGTTTCTTTCACTTTTAGTGCACACTGAAGGTGGTTGCAGTGCAGTGAATTAAAATTGAAAACAGGAACACCGTAATCCACACTATATCCGTTCTTAAGAGCATTCCAATTGCTGTATTCACAACTTTATAAGCCTTTTCTTGTTATTGAGAATATCTTGCAGTAACTAAGTGGTAATATTGTTACATTCTTCTGTAATTGTATCCTTTAATTGCTAAATAGTATGATAAATGTAGGTTGAAAGAGAAACCAAGCATCACTATAAATTTGGAGCAAAGCGTTACAAAATACAAACACTTTAGGTTTGATATTTCAGTCAAAATGTGGATATTCACCTTCAAAATCCAAAGAATCATCACTGTTCAAATTTATAATTAAGTTGGATACAGAATCCATAATGTTATCGATCATCGATCTCTACTTCTTTACTTTTTTCTTATTTTTGGCATGCTCACATAAAGGAATTCAGTCACTTTTAGTTAACGAACTGTAAGAACATTTTTAATTGTGCACGAACGTACGGCTAATTAGCATTATTTTCTAAATTACGACCCCACTTGTATATGGGTTTTTCGAATTATTCCGCTTGAATTTGAGCATATCGAGTTTTATGAAGGCTTTCAGTAACTTTCTAGGACACACAGCTGTGTTATTCGCTTACAGCCAACGGTTCTGAAGGCACTCATTTTGTGTATCTCTGTTTCGATTTGCTGGCGCGCCAAGAATGTCCGTTGGTTGAAATATCGATCCGTCTACGACTTGTTTTCCTGCATGTTTTTAGCGAGAATTTAGGAGATAGATGCCATGTTGTACCTGAGAGAGCAAGTCGGAGGTTTTGGTCCCACAACTTTATCGATCGCGCTGTCTGCGCGCATTTTTCGACACAGAATCGATCCGGCGTCTGAAGCAACGGTTGGTTTTTAGTTTCGCTCTCGCGACGCTCTCCCTTCGGGGATTGCGTTCACGAGGATTTTGACGTTTAACTATTGCGTGTTTACCGACTAACGTTTGTGCCCTTGAGTATGTGTATGTACCGCTGTTTAGTTATGATTTGGACTTGCGTGGCTTCAACGCCAGTTTTGTGTTCCGCCTTGTTTCGAACTAATTGAACTGCACGTGGAAGCGGTGTTCGAACTGGGTGTCGTGTTGGTTAACGCAGGCCTTGGAATTTTCGTCTTGTCGTTGGGGCGGCAACCCCTATATTTCGTCTTTTGAACGGATTCTTTGTGAGAACTCTTTAGCAGCTTGTCATGTGTTCGCGAAGCTTTCGCTTTACCTTTCTGCCAATGTCCCGCAGCGTGCTTCGATTGCGTCTCGTTGAGAGGATTATCCTCTAGTTCCGCCGTATCTTCACGTAGATTTGGTGCAGTCATTTCTCTATTTGGTGTCTTCTGCAGTGTCTGAGAACATCAGCTGATTGCAGTAGCATGGGACAGCAATTTGCCGCACAGCCAAGCTCTTTAAAGGTACTGTTTGTATTACTATTAACGTTTAGAGTGCAACTTAAGTGTACAGAGTGATTCGACAAAGTATCGGACAGTTGACGTAACGCTGCCGTCGTTTAACTTTTATTGTATGCCTTTTTGCATTTGTCAAACCATTATAGTTGTTTAACTGTCATTAAACTTCTTTTACCGTCAGTTTGCATGGTTCTGTTTGACTTTATGTAGTAGCATTTGTAATGTGTCACATACTGCAACTTGTTTACTTGAATACTGCGTTTTATTACCGCTATTTGGTTCATTATTTCGATAGTTTGATGTTCATATTGTTTTTCAGTAACCTCAATAGTTGATGTCAAGTTTACCGAATATTTAATAGATTAAGACGTAACTACCGTTTACTAACCGTTTCATAGTTTTATGTGCATTTATATATACACATACATAAATGTACGCAGCTTTAAGCAGGTGAGTATGCAACACATACACCATTCGCCATTGAAATATAATGTGTGTTGCATACTCACCTGCTTAAAGCTGCGTACATTTAAGTTGGGCACCTTGTATATTCAAATATTTTGCTAATACATTTCTTAACTGTGGTTTTCTTTCCTCTTGTGCATGTGATGTGCGTATTGTATTTTACAGTGTAAGAGGGGTTTGGCCAGCTGATCAAGTGGATTTCGAAGGTAGGTCCGATGGTGCTGAACCGGCTCGCTGACCAAAATACTGCCAAGCCTAAAATTGAAAGGTGATCTCGTTATGTTTCCACTTTTTCTCAGCGGGTTCATTTATGCATTTTTCTAGTGTAGGAAATGTGGTGGCGCCTTATCATTTTAGATCTACTTACCGTTTATAGGCCGTTGCCCTGGTTTTATCTCGTGCTGAACTCCCACTCTTGCTCCGCTGAAGTTAGTCGGCAAACCTTTTTGTAGCGGGCGTGGGGCAGCGGTCCTATGAGTTACATTCCCGATTGTGAGTTAGCTACGCGTTAGTCGTTTAGCATTGTTTTGGCTTATCGTAAATACCGCGTCGGTCGTTACAAACTGGCGCGTTGTCGTAATTGTCGGTTTAGCCCGTTACAGAACCAATTTTGCCTTTTGATGATGTTATCGCTGCATTTCTAGCAAATATGTATTTTATACGAAGAGCTCTGATATCACGCCTTTCCATTAGACTTTTTCGGTTGTCTTCAGACTTCTTCCATCTAAATCTCAGGTTCATCACAATTCTTCGCATACTGCTTCTTGAAAGAAAATGTCCTAAATCTGATTCTATTGTTTCCTTAATTTTGTTTAAAGTTCACCGACGTCGATGATGAAGACGCAGAATCATCCATTGAGTTCAGGATGGTATCGGCTATTTTTATTTTCTTCTGCGCCGACTCTTCAATGTAGCCTTCGACTACAGAAGTAGGCTTCCACCCCCCACGACGTTTGCGGGTGGTGATATCACCTCCAGCATATATTAGAATCGTAGCAGATGAGCGTCTATAACTTTTCAGTTGGGTTTGAGGGCTAAGAGCAATGGTGCAATTTGTAAAATTCCCCAGTAATACTGAAAGATCGCTTCCTTTTCGTTTTGGTGTCAGCTATTTTGATGGGCACAGCAGAGCCTAGATCTTCTATAGTATCGACTTTTATTTGTACCAATTCATGTTTTCGGCAGGCGCCACAAATTCCAACTATTAACAGCACTTGGAACAATAATAATAAATTTAATAGGTATGAAAATTGGCATTAGTAAAAGGAATCTAAACACATAGTGGTTGGTGAACAAGAGATAGAAGTGAAAATCATTATCAACTTACCTTTTGCAAGATATGTGTGTCATTTGGTGCTTCATGAAGGTATCTATTTATTTCTTCAGTTGTCAAAGTTTTGGATTTTTGGATTTGTATCCATCTGATTTACGTTTTAAATAAGCTCTTAACGTATTGTGTTATGTCTACATTCTGGTGAATACTAACAGTGCTTTTCAGCATTGATTACTGGGTCCATAATGTGTTTGGTGTAATTTTTATAGATAACTAGCCAAAATATGCCATGAAGACGTTTTCAGGAATGATGAATTAATTCCCTTTTGCGTGCGCCAGTTCATAAACTGATCTTACGTTCAGGTAAATTATTAGTATTGTCGAAATATTTTAAATCTGTATGAGATTTGGCGGAATTGTAAAAAAAAATAATGCAATAATTTTGATTTTAAAGTCCTTTAAATCACTGAAGAATCTGAATCTTCATTGGCATTGCCCTCTGACTCTGAGTCGGATTCTCCCAATGAAATAATAAAAGGAGGAATATTTTCAGGCGGAAAATTTCCCATATATTTAGTCCAGTCAGCCAAAATTAGTTCTTCACCATGTTTACAGTAATTTTGCCACATTATTTTATTAATAGTTTTACTTAGTACGGTCCTGGAACCGCAAACCTTCAATATCATATCGACTGTATGTTGGCACTACTGCAGTAATTCTATAACCTTAATTGTTTTGTGTATTACTTGTCGTGATATTTAAAATTAAATAACTTCGCAGTAATCATAAAACGTAACGTATTGATTTTCTAGCGCTACATTCTTTCTAATGCCGAAAGTACGTAGAAGTAAAAAGCCTCCGCCTGAGGGATGGAATTAATCGAGCCAACATTAGATGAGCTGGAACAGAAAATGAGAGAAGGTATTAAAATTGTACACTTGCTTCCGCATATTTTACCCACAAATGTGTTTCTCAGCCGAAACTGAGTCGCATGAAGGCAAGCGCAAGCAGGAGTCGTTATGGCCGATCTTCAAAATTCACCATCAGAAATCCCGTTACATTTACGATCTGTTTTATCGAAGAAAAGCGATAAGCAGAGAGTTGTACGAATACTGCCTCACGGAAAATATTGCCGACAAGAATCTAATTGCTAAGTGGAAAAAGCAAGGCTACGAAAATTTGTGCTGCCTGCGATGCATTCAGACGAGAGACACAAACTTCGGTACCAATTGCATTTGTAGGGTACCAAAAGGAAAGTTGGAGGAGGTAATTAAATTTGCTTTTAAAGAAGTATCTTTGTTCATTCTAGTTCGTTTCAGGGCCGAATAGTTGAATGTGTTCATTGTGGATGCCGTGGTTGCTCTGGTTAGCTGTAAATTGCCAGCATCGATAGGAACCAAGTTAACTATATTTACTTATATTAAACTTATATTATATGCTCAGTAATTGATACTATCGACAAATAATTGCCATTTATATACAAAGATGTGTATAAATTATATTCCTGTACATGGGCTTTATACATCGGCTTTTATAAATGTTGTTTCAATTTTGCAGCAATGATACCTGATAATTGAGGAAATATCAAATTTAATATCTTAACTTGACCAAATGCATGTTGTACAATTTGCGCAATGTCGTGTTATTTAATAATAAAGTTGTTGAACAGTTAACTTTTTCTTTTAGTAAATAATAATTACAATATGAAGCACATTGAGATTAAATCTGTATTTTAAAAAATTAAATCAACTATTTACAACTCGAGTTCTAGTACAATAAATTTGGTAATAATATGTTGTATTCCTTTTTAGTTAAATCATACAAAGTGTATATTGCAAATAAGCAACTCTTGGTCATATTTTTTTAATATGCCAGTATGGTAAGTGGTTAGGGAACTCCGTTATGGTGCTTAAAGTGATGGGTTCAAAAGATAGATAACCGGCGCGGCAGCCCTACCTGGCAAGTCGCAGGCCAAAATGCCTACATGGAAATGCAACTCACTCTTCTTGCTTTTATACGTATTAAGTGGTATACTTTCATCTTCGAAAACCAGTAAAGTAAAACAATTTATAATAATTTTCTTGTAGCAAATAAAAATCTTCACAAATATAATTTTTGTAGTAAACCTTCAATTTCTGTACACATTACCTTCCAACAAGGTATTTCATATGCCATTAATCAAATAGTCACACGTTGGTAACAAAGTGTTAAAGAAGTATACAAATTTTCGTATTGTTTTAGTAAAGTTCGGGGTACTACACTACATATAGGAACGTGGCCTGACGTGACGGGTCAGGGCCACTATTGTATCTCTTCCGAAACCTAAACATATGGCATACCGTTAACAACTTATAAAAAATTGTAATAGGAGATTAGTTAAGTCAATTTGGTGTTAAAGTTTGCATGATTAATATTATATTAAATAAAAATCATTAAGTCGTAAATAGTTTAATAAATAAGCAAAAAAAAACGTTTCGCACAATTAAATTGGCTTCATCAGTTTATGATAATAAGAGCATTATGTTGAACATAATGCTCTTATTATCATAAACTGATGAAGCCAATTTAATTGTGCGAAACGTTTTTTTTGCTTATTTATTAAACTATTTACGACTTAATGATTTTTATTTAATATAATATTAATCATGCAAACTTTAACACCAAATTGACTTAACTAATCTCCTATTACAATTTTTTAAAATTCAATTCAAAAAGTCAAAATTTAACTTATTAGTTAACAACTTACTGGATGTGGTGTAGTTAGCAGCATGTCTTCAATGACTACCACTACCACAACTGCGGTTCGGGTACTCAATTTTTAAAGCCAGGTGCGAGGATTGAACCCCTTACCTTCAACACGGCAACCTAGTTTCCTATCACTTAACCATGCTGAAACTTCTTTATTGTTGTAGAAGTTGGAAATTGTTCTCAAAGTTGGTACAGTCTTTTGCAATACACTGTACGTATACAACTTAAAATTGATTTGTTTTTTTTATTATTTAACTTTAATATTTATAAGTTTTTTGTGACACATTTGTTGTTCAAATGATGTTAAAGATGAAATTGCCTATTTTATCAGAGAACTAAAAAACTATCATAGGAAAAAAGATAACAGTTACGTGCTTTAATCAATAGACTCATTTTAATAGACCGATAAAAATTACTACAATTTGGGAAGGTGCACCATTTTAATTTTTGTATTGAAAAAGACATCTAGAATATTATGGAAACAAATTTACTGTCAAAATTATTCATATCAGCACAGTCACGCTGTGCTTTAACCAAGTCAATAAAGCACAGAGTTCGGATATTTGATGAAATTGCAATTTAAAACAATAATAAAAGTATTAAATGCATTGGTAATGAGATGCGAGAAGTAGTAATTAAACGGATAAAGGCACGCATAAGCAAAGCATATTTCAGAGAGTTTGAATAAAGTAATATAATTAAATAAAATAGGTTTGTGCATATTTAACGCCAGGCCAAACAAAATTAATTGACACAAAAGGTTTTTTATGTGCAGACTAAAGGCGCGTAATTATTAATAAACGTACAGGTCAGTGAATGGCAAGCAATCTGAAAGGTAAATGAGATCGGAATAAGGATAATAGAAAATTGCAAAGAGCAATCCCGAAATTAGGCAACGGAAAAGAAGGAAACGAGCAACGTGTGTAAATTTAAACTCAATTTCCAGTACATTAATAAAACAAAGTGAAAAAGCAGAGAAGTGATGTTAAAACATTTGTGTGCGTAACGGAAGGAACAATGATAGTTATAAGCAGAGGACACTTTTTTTAGATTTAAGAAAATGCTGATTTATGATTTATGTAATCAAACTTTACTCCGTTTGTGTATTTTGCTATCAAAACTAATTTCTAATTAACAAAAATTATCGCGGTAACATAGCAACGCGATGCGTTTTTGTAAAATAAAGAGAACAATTGAAATGATAAATTAAGACAGTTTGAGCGAAATTGTGCTCCCTTAAAATTAATATTTTTGCAAATAAAAAGTGTTTACCAGTTATAAAAGGTGTTGCATTTTATTGTACACATCACCGTGCACCAGTGGAAGTGTTTGTGGCAGTTTTCGCATAATAAAATTATCAATTTTCCAATCTCACATGCGACTGCGGATCGGCAGCCGACATCTGAAATTTTAGAACTTCAATTCCGGCACAATTAAGCAGCTGAAGCCAGAGATCTGCACTGCATCACATCAGCGGGGTCTGCAGGAGCATCCTGAGTGAAACCGTTTCTAGCAGAGAAATTCCAGCAGCGTCACCTTCCGATCATCATCGAGCCAAAGTTGAAAATTTTACGAGGTAGGAATTAGCTATAAATCGAGTGTCAGAGTTCGGGAAATTTATTAAAATACGAGATTGAACCTTACTGAAGAGGCCTATCGAATATTCAAGGGTCCAGCTACGCCGTAATAATCCGTAAAAGCCTTGCGGATCTTGCAATGATTTCCAAGCATCAGAAACAAGTGAATGGTTGGCGTCATATCTACGTCATTCCTATAACAATGAAGTGGAGGTTTTGTGGCCAAACGATAATTGACTCAAATTACCTGACGATTCCTTGTTAACTTCACGATTTTTTTTAACAATCAAGTAATCGCCGTTGCACTGGCGAAATTTTTGTGTCATGTGACAGATTGAAAAATTTATTTACCAGAACCGCGTATATGAGCTACTCAAGGACTAATAATATAAAATGAAATACTAATCTGTGAATATAGTGAAATTCTGAACCCAACCTGAGATAAGCAGTTTTGTGTTTTGCCGAGAGCTAGCTTAAATAATATTGCATTTCAATAAAATATTAAGGAAGCGGCATTTAACCATCAGCTGATACATTTCATTTGAACTAGTCTTAAATTACTGACAGGCAAAAGTGAGCACAGTATAAAATCAACCTGAGAATTGTGTGGTGATTTGCCCTAATTTAACTTATTAATTTGGTACCAAAATAAGCATACGAACGGGCAGCATATTTTGAAACACAGGACGCTAGGAGCATAGGACCATATACTGCAACCTGATTGGTTGCCTGTGAGCGACCGAAACGTTAGAAGGACATGACACATGCCTACATGCCGGCACGCAAACCAGATCAGCTAGCGGTGGTGGATGCTGTGTCTGTTTATGGTTCATTTTTTGTGTTTAGTAGTTTTCATTTTAAAACGCTTTCAGCCTTTCAATACAATCGTGAAGTAATGAATTCGGAGGACGTTTTACGCGAACAGGTGGATATCAATGTGAAATAGAAGAAGCCGACCGAAAACGTTTTATTTTACGTGTAAATGTTACTAACCGCGACCACGCCGATACTTATTTAAAATTGTTCGAGGCTCATACTTGAACTAACCCCGTATACTTTTAGATATTTGAAATCATCGCAAAAAATGCTTTATGATAGCATGCTTAAATTAAAATTTTGAAACGCCTTATTTAGAAAAAGAATTACCTAAAGTAGGCCATGACTTACGAAAACGACCTAGCGCACCAAAGGTACTAAAACATTATTGAAAACTAGGTTTTCTAAATAGCACAAAATACGTAAAACAATTTAAGAAAATTATAGTTATATTATTCTCCTTAGCATAGAATTTCGGCTTAGACCGCGTAGTATTTGTATATGAATACCCAGCATTTTCTGGCTTAATGTGCCTTGCACCTTGTGAAGTCGAGCAAAAACCCGCGCGAAGCCATGCTCTTTGGTGGCTCGTGTTGTTTGAGTATCTTGAGAACGAGGATTTGACCGTTTTGCTGTTTGTGCATCCATATTCACTAACGTTTCGCAAGACCTTGCAGCATCAGAGTGAAAGTCGCACTGACTTAGCCAGAAAATTCTGGGTGTTCATATACAAATACTACGCGGTCTAAGCCGAAATTCTATGCTAAGGAGAATAATTCTAGTAACCGCGAAAGCCTCAAACAGTATATAATTTTATTCTAAAAAAACATGGTTTTCAATAATTTTTCTACGTTTGCTGCGATAATTCGGCAAGGAGAAACTTTTAGAGCCATGTGGAATTTGTTTTGCATTTCTTACTTAATCGTAAGTGATTTTTTGTAAGTCATGACCTATTTTAGGTACATATTTTCATTATTTTTTTTTACAAAATAATGAGTTTCAAAATTTTAGTTTAAGCATGCTATAATAAAGCACTTTTAGCGCTCATTTTAAAAAAAATTCATTTAAAAAACCAAAGTCGTGTATCACTACGTAAAAATAGGAGGCCATGGTTTAAATTGATTTGCGACAATTTGTAGGCTCTTTACTTTAAAAATTAAAGTGTTTTTCGACATCTCTATTATTAACGAAGTTACGGGCTGATAGCGATCTACAAACACGCTGTATGTATAACAGAGAAGCACCGAAAAAATATGATTTAGATTATTTTAGGTACGTTGATTAATATTTCCAACAAGCAATGTGCCCCAAGTAAAAATCCCAAAATAATGTTTTGTGTGTATTTATTGCTTTGATACAAACAAACTAACTAACGTCTACGTTATACCCCAGACCTGCATATTTGTCCTCTCAAAAATTCTAAACAGCATTTTTTTATTTTCCTTATTCGATAACTTTAGTGACAGTGCAACAATTATCGCAATTTTCAAATCGTAAAAAGGCGCCAAGGTAGCACCTCCCGCTGATGTTTCAGCGCACCAATCAGGCTGCAGCATATGGTCCCATGCTCCTAGCGTCCTGTGTTTCAAAATATGCGAACGGGCAGTTCATCGCATTTTTATAGGCGCCACAACGTGGAGCCTTTGCAATATATACCTCTGAAGAAGCTGACAGCATGAGCAGCGAAATGTTAAGTTTGAATTGACGACAACGGCATAACCCGGAAGAACCTACCATTATCTTTTAAATCTAGTTGTAATACCATGGTATCGTATCTATCGGTTATCAGATATTGACGATAAGGGGAAATGTTTTAACGATGGTATTATTTATTTATTTGATTTATGTACTCGTGTTAAAACAGGCAGATTTACTAAACCTAAGGCACCCGTGGTTAACAGAAAATATTAAATTTATCATGAATGTAAGTTTAAAAAAACAAATTTAAGCATACTGGAATTATTATAAAGATTTAAGAAACTATACAACGAATGCCGTTAGATGGGAAAAACATGCTTACTTTGAATCTATTGCTGGAGTAACTAACAATAAAAACTGGAAGGCGCTAAAAACTATATCTACAGTAAATTTCAAAAGTCTAATATGCCTGAACACATTGGTAATGTTGAAAATATTAAAATGACTATGTTTTAGATGCATTTTGTGAGGACAATTTGCTGTATTTTCGCCCTTTTCCGCCTTTTTCTCTCATTTTTAGTTTTTTTCTCGGTTTATTTACGCCTAAACTAATAGTTCAACAAGGTTTCAAAACTATTCCGTTCGTTTCGAACATTAGCGTCTATCAGTATGGATGACGCATGTGCCCTTATTATACTTTTAATGAGTTCTTGACGCCAAGGGCACGATTGTTTGGGGTACTGGTGTTTCCATTTCGTAAGCGGAAAGTTTATTAAACAGCGCAACGTCACTCCGTATAATCCCATGAGTTCGAGAGAATACGCATGTTAAGTGATGCCTGCGCATTTTCATTTGACTTAATAGTTTCGGCCCGGATTATTCATTCCCGTTTCCGCCTTTAAAGAGTTAACGCGTGTTTCGAATTCGCGCTGCTGGGGTGCCTTATAAGAAGTTGAATCTAACTGTGTGCTTTTAGCAGCGGCTTACATTTCTTTCATGTGTGCGTGCTACATGTTTAAATCTGAAGTTTCGTCGATCAGAGACCGAATCTGTTGATGTTTCGAGTAAAAGTAACTTTTCCCGCATTCATTGTTTGAACTGCACGTGTTAGTTGTTGACCGTCAGTCTTGTGACTTTTATTAAGTGTTTGTGGATGCCGCTGCAAGCCTTGAATTCCCCGTTATCGTGAAGTGGGCAGCTTCAATTCGCGTTGTTTGACGGATTATTTATCGTGGGAATCTCAGTACCAGGCTTATTCTGGTCAACAAAGTTTCCGTTTACCGTTTCGAAACCTTGCCATGTTGTCACGGACTTCGAATTTACTCTCCATTGGGGATGAACCCAGGCCTTTTCCGTCGGCAACCTCTCGTTGCTATTGTGCAGCTTCTTCAAGCATCTTTTAGCAGTTTGTTTGGGAGACGACCATCGGCAGCTCGGCTGGACGTCGAATAACGGTGGGCACGTTAAGGTGCCGTTTTATGTACTAGTGTAGGGAAATTTTGCGTAATATTGCAGTTATCGTAGCATTTATTGGTTGTACTATTGTAGTTGCCAATATGTCAAATTAATTAATTACCGTCAGATTTTATGTTCCTGCGTAACGTAACGTTGTGGCAATTGAAGTATGTATTGCATTGGAGCCACGTTTATTTATTTACCGTCTAGTATCTTTGTTTATGAGGCACTACTTTGATCATTTAATGTTACTACCGTTTGCGAGTCATTCCGTTCATTCGTTGTCAAGTTTACCGCTTTTAACTAATTTAAGACGTTACGCAATATAACCTAACCCTCACTAACCCATTTCCTTGCTTTTATTTTTTATAATCCATTGTTCATTGACATATTGTTAATACACTTTTTTTATATTTAACGATGTTTTTCATTTGTTGTATTTTTTTGTGAAAGGAGTTTAAAAAGCTGCTCAAGAGCTTCCCGCAAGGTAAGTTTAGTGCTATTGTTAGCGACTCGTCGACTAAACACTGCCAAGGTAGAAGTAGAAAGGTGAGTTATCTTCATCCACTAATTGGATGAGTTCACCAATGTGTTGTTTTCCCAATTTAGTAAGAAAGTGGTGGCGCTAAATATTTAACGTCGATATTTCGTTTACCGGATCGTAACCCTAAGCTAAGGTCATAAAGAATCCCCTTTCTCCATTGCAGCTTAGCCGGCAAACTAAGTTACAGTCCATCGTAACAGGGTTGGGGAAATCGATCCGGGAATTTTCCGATTTTGCAAAGTAACCGATTGACGCCTTGTAGTGTAGTTTTTATGTGGTAACAAACTGGCGTTGTTGTTTTAAAGAGCAGTTTATGCTATAACCAACTGACATCCCAGTGTGGTGTCATGTTTGGTTGTCATAAAGTCGAGTATAGGCTGTTAAAAATTATCAAAAATACAGTAGTGTCAGATGACACGCTTTTCAATCATTACAATTCAAACTATCTAAATCAAAATATCTAACAAATAGGTTTAGTTTTACTCTTACTTCCAAAAATGACATAGTGAATGGTATATCAACATTAAAGTCAACTCCGTTGGAGTAGACAAATGTAAATATAGCCATATTGAGAAAATGTTATTTATTTAATATTGTTCGGTCGCAGGTAACCAATAAAGTGGTTTGCACTTTAGGAACTGTTACGATGATCGTACCGTATTCACCACACATTAAATTGGTTCAATAAGATATAAGCGAATGTGGAAACATTTCTATTTATTTACATTAGAACACAAATTACAAACATACAAAAACGTCTATATGTAGAAAATACACATACGAATAGTGAATCAAGTATAAACCCACGCCGTAATCTGATTTGGTAGATAATTGGAGGAATCTGACCCGCACCCTCGTCTAGGTCACAGTGACACAAGACGGATGGAGATGTAAAGCCGGAATTCCAGCATGTTTAGGTTTATATAGGTCGCTTGTGCAAGGCAAATGATTTCCTATTCTTTGTATACAATAGGTATTGTCTAGCCAGGGCTCCATCTCTCTATTGTCGCACATTTCACTATTTCGCGGCTCGTGTTTTATGGTCTATTGTTAGTCGAGTCGGGTTCCCATCCGTTTATTGTCCCTGCAATTGACTCTGTTCCTTTGCGCAAAAGGGTAGATGAACATCGTGCTGTGTTGATACGGAATGCCTGCTGTTTAGAGAACTTCCGTATGAAAGTTCGTTTTTAGAAAACTCCCTTAGCGCGACGTACATTACTCAACTTTGACGTTACAAAAATTTCTTAACGGCCCGCACACAATTGGTTTAGAAGATCCACTGGTTTAACTCGAGTCGCAGCACCCCGAATTATTAGTGCATTTCGTAAAGAACTAGGCACAACTGACTGACATTCCTTGGTTTATGGGCTCCACTACACCATGTTAAAACTATATCGTCCTTTATTGGTTTGCTATTTGCTACACATTAACTCTTGTTTATTAAACGGGTACTTTTCTAGTGTATGAAAAATATCTGAAGTTCTAGCTCTTTCCAAGGTTAATTTACTTTTTAGTTATAAGGACCTAAGTCCTATCAGTATTCTACCAGCTATTTCGAAATTATTCGAGAAAATTATGGAAAAACATCCGCCAGTAGCTACACACACACAAAATGTTACCTTGTACTCAGTCTGGTTTCAGACCGGGATACAGAGCTGCGTCACTACTCTTACAAGCATTTGCTTATTTTTGTAAGAGAATCACTATAGAATTAATAATTAAATTGCCGAAGCAACATAGTAGAAACCACTAAAAAAATGGCAAGCGCTTTTAGTACATTACGATTACGGTAACTAAAACAGATGCTTAAAAGTTTAACATTGTAAAACAATAGATTATTATTAAACAATTCTTTTTGTAATTTTACCTTGGTTTCCTCATGCAAGCATATTGAGAAGTTGTAAAAAACATAGCGCCAAACGCCTTATAGTCACTTTCACAACAGTTGAGATATAGCGCCCGGTCAGCGGATCGTCCAATATCGCTAACTCACCTTCACAGCTACCCCGTCTGAACATGCACATAAAATTTATGATGAACAATTATATTAAATTTCAGGTTGTATTCATGTAAAAATGTCATTAAGGTGCTGTGTTTTGTTTGTTTGAAGTTCTGCACAATACCGGGTGATCAAATGGTTGTGATTTTTTTCTTAGGTTGGCACTGCTAATGTTGGTTACTCTGTTGTCAATTTTGGTGGCACCGTAAGTCCATGTCAAATTAGAGGTTATCAAGTTAGGTTTTGCGTCAGTTTTGACACAGACTGACGCAAAACCTAACCTGCTAACCTCGAATCACAACCATTTATGATCACCTGGTATAGCAATTTGGGAAATTATTGGCCTTTCTAGGCACTTCTCGACTAAGTCGGACTTGCCATTTCGTGGCTTTTGATGTGATCCAACTTGTTGGGACATTGAGAAACATTTTAGCATCTCGCATACATAGGTACTTTCCACAGCCACCTCGTAGAAAGATGCTCTATATCGTTAGTGAAGTAACAATACGTTCTAACTGACAAAATGTTCAAAATTACGATTTATACAGCAATCGATTCCTAACTTTACTGCGCATAATTTCAATAGCTCCTATATGGAGATAATTTGAAAGTGTCGGCAAAACAGGAAAAAACAATACCTACCTCCTAGCTTGAAATTTTAACTTCAATACCTCCTATCTATATAGCATGTGTGTGTCAAACGACACATTGTGTTACAAGTTCGCCAGAAGTGGCAATCCGTTTTTACCCTCTCCTGTAAAATTTAGGTAAAGAGAGATAGGAGGTATTGTTACTTCACTGACGATATGCTATGGGAAACATCTCTTTACGTTCGTCTATATACTGACGCTGATTTGTCCGTGGTCCACCAACCATTCATCAAGCCAAGATTTGCATTCTGCTAGTCTGGCCTTTCACTACTCAAGCTCCTTGGAGCTCGACTTTCCCTTACCCGAGCTGCCTTTCTGGTCCCGCTCCTTACAGCCAAACTGCTGCATTTTACATTGCAAGCTAAGTTCACTATGTATGATGTGAAACTTAAGAAATTAAATGCATTACGCAGACCCAACTTTTATGCACATCCCCATTGAAAATGTTGAAGCGCAATGTGACATCACGAAACAGATAGAATTCTTATGGATTATTTGTTATGCTCCCAGCCAATAGGCGGTATGCTCAAACTTCATCCTTGTGCGATAATGACATCATATCCACTCACGTTGCACAAACTACTATTAAATAAAGCTTCCATATCTTCTTCCCCGCCCATTCCAGTTTAATGTTCATCGCACTGTTATGTTCAAAAAAATTGTTTGCCCCAAGTAAGGCTATTACGTCTGAAAATACGATAAAACCCTTATATTAGTGCGTTTCTACCGGCTTTTACAATACTACCCCAAGTTAGGGTCAGTATTCCTAACTTGAGATAACACAAAAAATAAAATAAGAAGGAACTTCTCTTGCGCTTTTCAAAAAATTAATACGTTGGAAAATACTATAGACCTTCAGCGGACTTTGGTTATAAATGCTCTTTTTCTTGTAATACTCTGTAATATGTTATAAACCGCTAAAGTTGAAAAATGACCCAAGTATGGACATTCGACTGTATTCTTAAGGTAAAACCTGTTTTTGAACACTGAGAGCAATCATTTCTTACAGCCAAAAACCCACTACTCCTCCATTGGGGTCCCGAGTGGTGTAGCTTGAATAAGCGTCCACGTTCGATCAGCAGAGTTAAGCAACGCTGTCTCTGGTCAGAACTTGGATGGGAGTTCCACGGCTGCATCTCTCGGCGCCTCGTGGTACGGCTATCACGGAAAAAAGTTGGTCCCGGCGGTCATACAACATCATGACAGTCGTTAGTGGGGTTGGAAGTCCTCATAACTGCACAGCGACGCCTATAATTGGCCTAACGGCTGTTGGCTGAGTGCAAATTAAATTAAAATTGAGCTGACTGGGCACTTTGTCAGGCCATTTTTATATTTTACCGATATGCCACCTGTTGGAGTAGTTTTTTTACAAAAATGACGAGTTTGCCTGTCTATAGGTTCCTTTTCAGTCATATTCTCTCGTATAGTACTTCAGCGATTTGCATTTAAAATTCTAAAGTTGACACGCACGCAACTCCGCAACGCTCTGGGCTCTAGTCGTTTTCGTCGCAGTTGCGCGTTGTTTCGTCCTGTTTACATCAATTTTAAAACGTAGCCCGTGGAAGCGGGCGAGATATCTTCCTTGAATAATTTAAACTTCAATCACTCTCTCTCTCGTCCGCGACTTGCCTCGCTGTTGTCGCGCGGGGCGGACTGCGATTACATTGGCTGCTGGTGCGAGCATGCTTCGGGCGTTTGGGCGCGAAACTAGGCGTGGCGTCTCTTGGCATTAGTCATTCTCCGGCCGTTACAGCAGACAATCGTTATAGGGCTCTTGGTAGCCGCCGTGCCTTCGGGCTGTTACAGTTTGGTGCCGCTTGTTGTGTTTGACGTGAAAAGGCGAGTTTTGGCTTTGTTTTGACAGATTTGACCGGTGTTTACGTGCCGTTGGTCGTTCGGTTGTTTGGTGACCCCCTTTTGTTCATCTGTCGGCCGACGCCCTACATTCTCGTGTGTCAGGCCATAGCTAGCTTCATCTGTTTCCGCTACGGGTATGAAGGAAGCTGGCCATGGTCAGGCAGGCATATACCCGTTGGGGAATTCATCGCGTGTGGGAGTGCAAATGGTCGCAGTAAAGTTTCCTGTGAGGAGTTGGCGTCATCATTCAGTACCGTTGCAGCTTTCTTACATTGCAGGCGAGCCCGACACCAACGACGCGGCCAGGCAAAACCAACAAAAAGGTGTGTGTAGCTTGTAAGATCAAATTCATGTAACTGTTCAGGCCTAAGTTATCTGTATTTACTTGCTAATGCAGTGCCGCTTGGTCGATGCTGTTGATAATCAAATTCATGCAACTGTTCAGGCCTAATTTATCTGTATTTACTTGCTAACGCAGTGCCGCTTGTTCGAGGCATTAATAATCAAATTCATGCAACTGTTCAGGCCTAAATTATATGATAATTTGCTGATTTATAACCACCTACCAAGACCTCTTGTAAAACTAAATTTATTCAGTTGTTCGCGCATAATCGGTGCGTTCTTTGTAGAAACATTACAAGCGTCGCTGAGGCCGCGGTGAACTAATTTCATGTGTTTGTTTAATTATAATTAGAGTTAAAGCGTCTCCCAGCGAGGCTATATAGTTTAGTCCATATATGACTGTTTAGCTTTTGTGTACCACTAATTTGCATGTGTGAGACCAATAGAACGGTATTTTGAACGAGGCTTTATGATTTCCGACGAGTCTGTTCATGTCCACTTTCAGGTTAGTGTAAAGATAAATGTACCGCAAATCCTGAGTGTTTAAGCGTCACAGGTAAGTTGGGGACGCTTGCCGCTGCAATGTCGTGAGCTTGTGCACTACTATATATATTCGATTTCCGTTGAGCTTTAGATTTCGCCAAGGTGTTAAGTTAGAAGGTAGGCACTTTTGATTTCCCGGTTTCACTCTGGGTCTATCTTTGCATTTTCATTTGTGTCGATGAAACCGGGTGGCGCCCTATTTAATTTTATCAATGTTTACCGCACCTTTGGCCGTACGTAATCACGTGAAGGACCCTCCCTCGCTCCAGTGATGTCTAGCTGGCATATCTTGTTGCGGGCTGGGTAGCGGCCCTAGGTAAGTCTTCGTCCCGATTATGTGAAATATCGTCCGCGCCGGCCGTTGAGCTTTTAAAGGTCGTTTTAGATCGTAACAACTTTTGTTTTGTTGAGGCTATAAATCTGTATTCACTCGTAACACCACTTTGATATTCTTAACTAAATACAGGTGAATTTAAATCCAATCAACACGTTTTATAAATCAATTCAAAAACTCTCTGAACATTTTGTAGCAATAAAAGAGCTAGTAGAATGTTTATTTTCTTCATCCAAGTAAAAATTGTTCTTAAACTGCGATTATGTAATTTTAAATACAGAATACAGAAACATATGCATATTTTTATTGATTACAAAAATAGAACTTTTAGGTAACAACCTTAACTCACAATAAAGATACACAGGTAAGAAACACTCCTAACTACATACGTATACCTAAAGTATTTAATATTTTAGTAAATCTCCGTAAACCACCACAATCAGTCTTTATCAGTTTTATTGCATCAACAAACTGAAGTTTAGGTTCATATAAAAGTAATGTACTTTTATAATAGGTACTTTAATTGTTTTTAAAACTGAATAATACACACATATAAACTGCATAACTGCCCGACAATGCGGAAAAATTCTAATAATTTGCAAAATATCCCAGAACGTAACAGATAACCCAGCATTAATACGTTTACAAAACATAACTATATTAAAGATGATAGTACATAAACTTAAAATAAATAACAAACACAAGTAACATACGATTAATTAACAACATAAACAAAATAGGAACTCTCACTTTTAAATTTGGTTATTCTAAACTCCATTTAAATAGGAATCGTAATTTCAGGGTTGTAAGAGAGCGAAGTCTTATCCATCAGCGTGTTTCCAATTCCAGTAACTAGATCCTTGTACACGAGAGGATTCAAATTTTTTCCCAGCTGATATAGGACGAAATAGTCACCGAAACTGAGCCGCTTAATAATAACGTGAGCATTGACACGTGACATGTAACGAGCTTGAGCCATCAGCAGGTACACTCGAAAGCGAGGCACAAACAGGACAAGCAGTCGATACATAAGAGCAAATGCTGAGAGTACTGTTAGGAAGTAGAACCAAAACCATAGGATTATAAATAGTTTTTCGTTGACTACGTTTAATGGCAGGACGCAAAGGGCATCACGGCTTTCCAATGATCCTGAAGGCCCATACTTCCAATAGGTACACTTGGTGAGCTTCGGAAAAACTTTAGTCATAGGATTGATCCCACTGAACGTTGCAAGGGCTATGCCAAAGCCAGAAAACTGCTTGCTTAGGAACCAGTCCATTAACACTATCTGGCATACCTACAAATTAAAAATTAATCTATTAACAGCTTATGCAGGGTGGTGAAAAATAGCGCGTTATTACATTACTGCGCTTTTCCTGACGATGTATAGTTATTTTTTACAAATTGTGTTCGAACATTCACCTTCTTTAGCAACAATATGGTACCACTATTTAAGTAAATATACCATGTATTGGGCACTTGCTACAAAACATGGATGTGTTACGGGTTTATTTTGCTATGCTGCAACATCTAATGCTAATGTTCTGTTTGTAGTTTTAGAGAAACTTGGAATATTTTGCATATAAACAGAATTTTTTTTTCAGGGTAATTAACAAAGTATTCTTGGTTAGTAGCAGCATAAATTATGTGCGTATTTCTACATCAAATATAAAAAAATGTAGCCTCAACTGTTAAACTTGAAGGGCACCCCAAACTTTGCTGGGTTTTTCTGATGCTACAGGCATCGTTTTTGTTTTAGCCTTTTCATACAAGACCACTTGTTGCAGCTTGAATAGCATTCTTTTCCGTACATGGCGTCAGATTAGCAACAAGCATGTAATTGTTGTTCCCCAGAAAAGCCTGTTTTACAGGGTGAGTGGGTACTCCACTTTTGGTGTTTGATAGCGTTTGGTATTTAGCTAATTGCGTATGGTCTTTCTAGCTTTTCCCCGGAGGTTCTAAGATTCACCGATTTAGACTGTCTTTGAAGGTGTGCATTCCTTTTGTGCTATGAGCCCCATTTGACGGTGATTTACATTGCCTGAGCAATCCACTTTGCAGCCATATTTCGCGGGCGACTTGGTGATTTCTGCAAGCACCCACAACTTGCTGGTAGCATAGCTGTGAGAGCCTGCTTGGAGGCTATGTAACCATCCACTGCAGAAGCTTGGTCTCTCAGATATATAATTACGACCTAATGAACTGTGTTGCCAAAAGCTCCATCGTGTGGAATTATGGCTTCGTGGCGTAGCGTTCTGACTGTCGGGAGGTGCTATTCGAAATCGACACACTGGGTTGTTCCCTTCAGAACTCAGCCAATTCCAAATTGATATGATATTTTCATTCTGTGAGCTTCAGGTGTATTAACGCAGAGAAATTAAAGTAAGATCGCTTGTAGCTCATTACTGTTGGCACAATATTTAATTGCTTAGTACCTTCAATCTGTTCTCAGTCTGTAGTTTACATTTATATTGTTTAATTGTGTTAATTACCAGTATAAAATGTTATTTGGAGGCGCTTTCTTTTAGGACTTGTACTGACTATTATATGAAACGTTCGCCTAATAGATTCAATGCACTGTTTATGTTATTAATTGTCCGATTTCGTTAAGTAAAGACTTGTTGGCGCTCATAATATTTGGTAATAACACCTTGTAAGATACTGCACGCCATCTTCACTGAGACTAGCTGGCGGCCCCTCATGTATACTCTCGTAGTGTTGCAATGTTTGAGATTTAGGAAAATTATAACTAACAAGAAGAACATGCATTAAAAAGGTGTTAGAAAGAAAAGACATAAAAGAACACAAAGGACATAAAACAACGGATATAGAAGAAAAGCAGAAACAAGAACATAAGAAGGTGATATCACTATAGAAGAAGTAAAAGAAGCAATAATCAAGACAAAAGCAGAAAAATATCAAATAATTGCAGAAATGCAAAATGCATCAACGAAAGAAGCAAGGGAACTAATCAGGGATGTCTAAATATATAAAGTTAAGTGTCCTCACTGACTCATTCACTCACTCACTCTTCACTGTATCTCAAGAACCACAAGGAGTAGGAAGCTGAAATTTTGTATGAGGTGCACTAAAAAGGGGTTTTTCGAAATTCATCCCTTAAGGGGGTGTTTTGGGAGTTTAAAGTTTCAATAATAAGACAATAAGATGGTTGCCAACTAACAATCTAAACTGTCGCTTACTGACATTTGTAATCAATCAATCAATCATCGCAAGAAGATATGACATCGATGGCGCAAACCATTAAATATTGGAAGATGGGTTGGAATGGAAGACTTTTGGTTTTGATTGATTTGAAAAGGTATTTGGATTAATTATGAATGATAATACGACATACTTTAATTACACCAATCTTTAAAAAAGGAGATATAAAAGACTGCCAGGGAAATCACACTGTTTAGCACCTAGAAAAAGAATAAGAACATAAACAGAAGGATCAATAGAAGATAACCCATATGGATTTAGACCAAGCAGAAGGGTCCAAGATGCCATCTTCATATTGCGACAAATAAGCGAAAACATCATCAGAGAGTAAACAGAGAAGATATATGGAAAGTGCTAAAAAATAAGAGACGTAAACCATAAAGTAGTGAGAAGTGTAGGGTAAAGTGGGGAAAGACCGGTCGTGGGGGTAATTCCGGCCGTCAAATTTCTCCCATCCTAATAAAGATTTTGAAACGATCTACGTCCACCGATCAAGCATGTAAACAAACCTAACGCTTAGTATCATTTAGGCAGTGCAACAGCAATTTGTATAATTTTTATAGAGAATTTTATGCAAAAGTGAGGTTATGGCTGCATATTTCAATAACACTAAATTGTAAAAATAGTTTGTGTGTATACAAATGAACTAAATACTGTTGTCTTTCATTCAGTTTACTTAAAAACCACGTACGTTTAGGTATTTTTAAATAATGTGTTGGTATTTAGATTGTATGTATGTATGTATGTATGTACCGTATTTCATCGATTATAAGACGCCACCGATTATAAGACGCACCCTTATTTTTCTAAGCTAGAAATAAAAAACTAGAAAGCGAATAAATACTTTATTAGGTATTAAAAAATGAAATAAACTTTATTATAAAAATAAAAAAATCAACTTTATTACAAAAATGAAGGGCATATTGCACATTTACGCATTTTGGTCATCAGAATCAGAAACATCACATTCAGTTTCTGATTTTTCTGAATCACTTGTTTCTGAATCATCTGAATCACTTATTTCTGAATCATTGATTGCATTTTCCCACAAAATATCATCTTCTGTGCCATCAAGGGCATTAGTGATACAACATTTTTTAAATGAGTACTCCACTATTGATTCCGGAATTGTTTTCCAAGCAGCAGATACCCATTCTGCAAGTGTTGATGCCGACGCTTTTTTTATTTTTCCGGAAGGTGTCAATGGATGGTTGTCCATCCACAACCAGGACTCATACTCCTTCCTTAAATAATCCTTAAATGGTTTGTTAATTGAAACGTCGAGGGGTGGCAATTGACTAGTCATGCCACCAGGAATAATCACTAAGTCAGTATTTTTTTTGGCCAGATTAGTCTTTATCGCTTCAGTTAAATGCCCACGAAAAGCATCAAGAACTAAAATACTGGGTGGGTTACGTAAAGCTCCTGGGCGTCTATTCCAAACGACTTTTAGCCAATCTTCCATCAGCTCAGCCGTCATCCACCCATTTTTTTGTGCACGAACGACTACATCTTTTGGAAAAATCTCATTTTTTTGGTATTGTTTTGCGGTTTAAAATTAAATATGGTGGTAATTTTCGGCCGTCTGCAGTTATACACAGCATCACAGTGATACGCTGCTTTTCATAACCCGTACTCATCATCTTTACGTCTTTTGCACCTTTGTTTTCTGTTCAAAATCAGAAGGAAGTTTTTGACAAATAGACGTCCGACGCCTTAAAGACAGGCCTACACGACGCATGAATCGGTCACACCAACCTCTCGTTGCTTTAAAAGTTTTTCCATGTATTCCAAAGGCTTTAAACACTTCTAGTGCTTTGAATTGCATTGTTTGACGCGTGATAGGCAATCCCTTTGCACGTCCTTCAATAACAAAACGTAATACAGCTTCATCTACTTGTGGATATCTCCTTTCTTGGGCCCTCTAAAGCATTTGGTAGTTGCTTTGCAAGAAAATATAGCATTACGATCATTTCTCCAACGACGAATATTCGCTTCACTAATGTTAAATTTACGTCCTGCAGTTTTAAACAGCAGTTACGAACAGAGCTTTATTAAAAAATGATCGCGATTGACCGTCACACAGCAACGACTCTATTACAACTGAGCAGCTGTGGCCGCTAGCTCACCCCACCTCCTGTTCGCGTAACCTTTGTTGAATACGTGCAGCTTCTCAAAGCATAACCTTTACGCAGCTGGAAAGATGCCATCGAATATAAGACGCACCGTGAATCCAAAGACACCAAAACACGAAAAACATGCGTCTTATAATCGATGAAATACGGTATTATCTGTAACCTCATTTACCTTGCGGTGTCGAGGCTGGTGCTATATGCGCTGGCATCTGGCGGTACAATGATCAACTTGCCCCGGATGCGGGATACATAGTTGGATCGCGCCTTTGGTGCTTGCGCAGCAACCATTGTATGAGGTGTGTGTCTTGGTGATGTGTTGACCTTGTTACTCTATCTCTTAGGTCTGTGGTTCTGAGTAGAGCACAGTTAATTTGGTGCCCAACTGTGAATGGTCTCACTGTGCCCGATTCTAATCGCCAAGGAAACGGAAAAATTCCGACCCCAGCGGGATTCAAACCGAGGACTTGCTTAATGCAAGCCTGGCGCTAACCCATCTGAGCCACGCAGCTTCTCTGGTATTTAGATTGTTTTGGGAGTAATTCCGGCCATCATTGTGTGGGTAATATCGCCATAGTCGGTATTACCCCATAGAATTTTGTTTTGATGATACCAGCGTTTTAGTGCACAAAAACACCAACATTATTATACAACAGATGCCAGAGATTAGAAAGAAAAATAAGGTAACCTCCCATGACTGTGAGGCAGAAGAAAGTCCGACACCGAAGTTACCAAGGACATTTGTATTATTTGAGGAGAATTTGGGTAAAGACCTGAAATTCTGGCTAAGATGTGTGAGCTGTTCTGCATGGGCTCACTAGGGATTGCTCCGATTGAGAAAGAAAGAAAATTTGTGTGCGATTTCTGCCAGCGAACAAAATTATATGTAATTACGGCCACCGGTTGCTATTAGCCCCAAGCTGCGGGTAATGCCAGCCACTCATATATTTTTAAAAAATTCTGTATTTTTTACCTTTTTTTTAATTTTGAATTAACATGTATTTTATTCCTGAAGGTCTTATTTTTCATTTAAACCTTCCAGTTCCCTTTTAAATCATAAAATCTCCGAGATATTCGAGACTTTCCTTAGAGGGCCAGCATTCCCCCATTCTCCCCTACACGACTGTATTAAAATACAAAAAATTACCCAAGAACACGACATGAAGAATGGGCACCTTTTGAAACAACTAAGGGTAAGGCAACGGTGCACATTGAGCCCAATACGGTTCTCACTTGTTCTGGATAAAGCAGTGAAAAAGACAAGACAGGAGGCGAAATTATATGATGTAAAAGAAGGAGGAAATTTAGAACGTGAAAATTAACAGTAGTAAAACAAAAACAATAGTACTAAGCAGAGAAGAAACAATAAAACTGGCAGGAGAACAGCAGGAACAAGTAAATCGATATAAATATCTAGGCTCAGTAATAACACATGACGGAACAATAGACAAAGATATAAAACAAAGAAAAGGAGCTGCAGGAAGACTTTCTAACATCATCAAAAACGCATTTCTGAGAAATAAAGAAATATCAACAGAAACCAAATATACACGATAATAGCCGTACCAAGAATAACATACGGATGAAATCATGGACAACTTAAACAGTACTGAAATTAATTTCTAAAAAAAAAATTGAGGAGAAAACAATTATCGGTCAAGTTTGAAATACAACATACAGGAAAAAAGTGAAGAAAAACAATAGAAAGAATTACAGAAGAAGGACAAATGTAATGGTTCGATCACTTAATGCTGTTGAAGGAAGGAAGAACGACAAGATGAATATATGAAGCAAGAACAAGGAAAAAGAAAGGGTAAGGAAGACCTGGAAAAATATGGAATGAAGAGTTGCGTAACACGTGGAAAGAAGAAGAGCAAATTCTGTGTGAAAAACACTAATTTTGCAACGTGTTGCATACAAGATTTTCTGTAATTTTGAGTCATATTAATTTTTATAATAAATAAATTTACTTGAATCTACAAAGTTGTTTTAAATGTTCATATTAGTACTAGTGTCAATAAAAAACCACATATTGCAACTAGTGCATCATTTTGACGTTGAAAACAACACCCAAATATTATTATATTACGTCAAAATACAGAATATGCTCAATTTTACCCCCTCTTTTCCTGTATGTAGATGTTGATTCTATACAAAAAATGTAATTGCTTTCTGCAATCTTCTTAATTAAGTTTGATAATTCTATAACCGATATCAAAAATGATTTAAAAAAAATACTAATTAGTTTCTTTCCGGCTTTGTTTATGAGATCTGACATCTGTGGTTAAGCCAAGTGTACATATTTCGGGACGCCCTGTATACCTACTGAGAATTTGTAGGTTTGCATGTGCGCTGCAATTTTTAGTGTCTCATGGTTGAAAGTTTCGGGATTCTAGAAGTTGCTAGCAGATTATAAAGGGTAGTCCACATTTGAAATTTGGGTACAGTATCTACTTAACATTTAAATCCCAGCCAGTAATATATTTTACAATCTAGCAGATTAATGATAATCCTGTCTTACAAAAACATTGATAAGTACTTACCACATTTATAAAATTCAGCATTTCACAAAACGTAAATCGTATAGTATATAAATTATGAGAATATTTTCCAGCTAGTATGTAGCTAATCAGTCGCTCCTTGTTGTCCTTAGTCCAACTGGGTGAAATTAAAGGACCACCTACAACAATCTTATTGCAAAATCTTAATTATAGAGTTGCACTTGAAACAAACCCAAATCCTTAACGAGCATTCGCAACCGTCCACCTTCCCAAGTTTTCCATAGATACCTCGGCACATAAAATAACAATGCCTGAAAGCACAGAACAATACAGACCCACTGATAGTACTTCTGGGAAATAATTAAGTCGTCTGGTCCTTCTTGTTTCATTACATCTTTCCAGGCACTTTTGCTGTCTTTGGGGTCTACATAATTGCCCAAGCCCGGCAAGTGAAGTTCTAAAACATGAACATTGAATTAGTTACGTTAGAAACTAATTTCGTCTATTAATCACCTGTCAAGGTAGCCTTAACAGTAAACGTTCCGTAGATCCAGCAGTAGGTATCGATAACATTCTTGCGGTCATCGTGCACATCGCAATTGATGGGATCTCCAAAATATTGCTTAGAGGTTACCAAAATGGAAAATACGATTAACATAATAACTGTAAATCTATAGTGCAGTTTAAATACATTATTGTCTGTATGAATTTTCTCTAATTTGATTAGAGATTTGAACGAGTTTAGAAAGTCGAGCATGATTTGCATCCACCTTAAAAGTTGCGAAAACCAATAAATTTACTTGAACTTTGCATGTGCATCAGTTAGTTGTCTATTCTAATCGTAAAGAACTATTTTTTGCTGCAATAAACCGGCATTTTAAACGGCAATAATTTGATAACCGCGCGGTAAACCGAAATAAGGCAATTTTACACGATGCAGTGTCGTGCAGTTATATAAAGGTGTGTCTACACGTATGTACTACTTCAAACTTGAAATAATGATTTATCTCTTTTACAATTAGGTATAATAACGCTTCGTCAAAAGTAAGATTGTTGAATTAATGAACGGCATAAATTGCATTACGAATTTTCAGCTTGCTTCTTTTTATCTATCAGATAACTAATTTAAAATTTAACTGCTGCTTTTTAAATTTGAAAATTTGAAACTTACCTACTTCTATTGCACTAAATTAACGCAGTTATACAGTGTGTATCAGAAATACGTGTTTTAATCTTAACCCGTGGAAGAACTAGCAAAGTTAAATAACTGTCTTCTATAGCATTTTGCAAAAATCGCAACTTTTTTCCACATTTCTTTGCCCCATAATTTCGACCAAGCGAGTCGTTCAGTATCTGACTTAATTGGTCACCATGACTTTCTAAAAGAATTTTTTTGACCATATTCCGTTTCTATCACAACTGAGAAATCTTGTTCTGCATATTTTTAAACCTATTCCTTATTTTAAATCAGTTTGAGGGACGTTTAAAAAATATATAAATAGAAACATATTTAATTTAGGAAGCTCTACTACGCCTTAAAATTAATACACGTATTTCTGATACACTCTGTATACAATTGACTAGAATTAAAATTAATAATTTGCGACTGTTTGCCAACATAATTAGATTTTTTAAAATTTTATTTAGCTAGAATTAGTTTTATATTCTGATTATTCGCCTTGCGATAAAATGCATCTAGTACTATTAGTCACAATTTTAAAATTACTATATTAAATTGTTTGCATTTTAAATGTATACAAAATACACCTATAGCATTGTACCTGGAGGCTATGCTGTTCAATTATGTTATGTTTAAAGAATTAAATAAAAATAACAGGTTTAATTGTTAAAACGTTGATATTGGAGAAAATAAAAGTTGTATATTAAAATGATACATCATGCGTTAATATAAAAGTTAATTGGGTTTACATGAATACGATTGACTATGACTTGAGAGCAAGTATTCATTTGAAAGACTAGTAACTGGAAATTAATGTAAATACTTGCTTTTAGATTAGTACAAGACTGTAACATTTAATGAGGATTGTTATGCTAACGTAATGTAAGTAGTTACGGCAACATTTACTGTGAAATCACCTTAAATGTAATGCTCAATAATGTTAATACATGCTAATATTAATATTGAATTATAAGTTGCTTAAAAGGGTAGGATTGGTCAACTAACGCATGGTCATAATTACATGGATATGAGCACAATTTAAGGAATATTTGCATATGAATCACATAAAGAATGTGTAATTGTAAATAAATACTAAGACAGAAAGTACCTGAAAACAAGATTAAGAGCGCGAACTGAAAAGAATAATTAAAATGTGTTGACAGTGAACAAGTGTCATAATTGTTGACATTTACAAAAATTAAAATGGAACCTAGTATTAAGTAAATTTAAAACAAATTAAATACCAGTTACTAGGTAATAAAAGGGAGTTAAAAATAGTAATTTAAAAATAAGATATTCAATCAGTAAAAATTTTAATGATGTGCCTGGCTCTCACATACACATAAAACCCAGTAATCATATTAAATGGTGTTTTAATCGAATTAAGAGTTCTGCAGGTAATGTCAGAAGATATAAATTAATACATGAACCATAAATAATAAAGGTGTTTTGTGGTTGAGTGCAAGCGGAGGCAATTGGTGGAGATTGTCTGCGAATGTATGGTGTCGCTGGCTGAAGATGTGGAGTATGATATTTACATCAGATGCCGCGTGGATGCGGTGAACGCATGCACATGTATATCCTTTTAATTCCAGTTGCGACTCTGAACAGTTACTAATGTCAATACAACATTGACATTTTGCTTCTGGAAAGTACTTCAGTTATGGAACACCCATTCGTGGCATCTTGCTGAAGTGAATGGATCAGTTATGTTATTTTCAACAACTTGATGAATGAAGAACGATAAACTGTAATTTTTTGTGACTTCGGTATTTTTTGTTACCAACTATGCCTTACACCGTTAAAAGTATGCGTATGTAAAGCCTACTTACCTTATATATATTTTACCACCCTTAAACAAAGGGCTGACAAGGCCTCGGCTAGCTCTTTTAACTCTCGGCAGAATATGGCGGGTGTAAGGATCAGGCTGATAAATGCTTCGGGCTTTTAAATTGAACAGAAGGATTAATGCAAATGGAACGCCTTGTCGTTACTCACAACATATAGAAACAAACCTAGCTAGCTAAAAAAATAACACCTACCTTGTAAGCTTCGCTGCATACCTCAATCTAAATGTAGTAATGCGAACAACAACAAATACAAACAGTAATAGTCAAAAGAATATTTAATATTCAATTAAGAAGCAAATTGACCAAAAGTTGGCTTTACCCAAGTTAGACAAACACGTAATTGTATATCGGGACAATATAGACAACATATTAAAAGCTTCAATTCAAATAGCATTTCCAAACTCGTCAGTTATAACTTAATTTACAACTTTAGGCTAACACCTGTGCAATCGCAATTGACATAAATGCACAACGCCAAGGGCGCTATCTGAGATATAGTATACACGCTATTTCAGGAATTTCGAAATATTTAAGTAATCGCTCTTTGGCGGTAATAGGCAATTGAGACAGTTTGAGTTACTAAGATATTAGTAGGAACTGATATAGTTTGCGGCATAATGTCTTTGTCGTTTAAAAAAGATGCTGATAAGGGCAAGTAATTACAATTAATTAGGTAATGACTGAAGTCCAGCGAACGACAGGGGAGATCCTGTTCGTTGCATTCTTTCATGAAGATTCTAGGCTAACTTGACTGTATAATTCTCAGAATCCCAAGGTTGCCACTCAAAAACAGCTAGCATCAAAAGGAAGCAGCATATAACTGGATTTCCTGGCTTCGTACAGAAGCGAAATCAGGAAACTGATAAGCCTCATAAGAGCCAAAACGATAGCTCAAGGTTGCTAAATTTAAGCCCTCATGTGAGCCCATATTAGTCGAATTTTAGCCCATAGTAGCTGTATTGTGAGCCCATAGTAGCTGGCCTAAATATTAAAAATTAGATTGCGAAAATAAGCTCGCAGAAGCATTCTTACCGATGATGTTCACGGCCTAATTATTGTAGAAGACGCATCACAGCGATTTCGATGATCGGAAGGCGCAGAGCAATCCAGCCTAAATAACGAAATTAATACGCAAATAGTAAAATTAGAAGAACAGTCTTACCAAAGCTGAATGCGCCCGCGAAAACCAATGCTACAAGCGGCTCGCTTGCTTGAAAACAAGAACGGCCTTTCGGAAAATCAATACTTATCGAGCTATTGCACTGTTTCAACAGCCTACTCGAATCGAAATGCGACAAACAAGCCGCGACATAAAAATTATGCAAGTGTTTATCTATGAATGCAAACGCTTGCTGCGATAACTTGAATTCTTTTGCTACAAAATATAGCTACAAGGTGGTCCGAAAGTCGGTGTTAAATGCATTAACGCGCTTTTGAAATAAAATTGAAACGGCGTGTTACAATATTTTACCGAAGGTATATTCGATATCGTGCCAGGTAGATATATGAAATACACACTTCTTGCAACTAATAGTTTTTGAGCTATACCGCCAACGGACAGACAGATAGGATGACAGACTGAATTGAAAAAACATGTTATTCTAATATTCTACGACCACTACTGTAAGTGATTAAAACTGTACAACTTACAAGTTGTGCAAGCGTGTCCTTAGGCACAGCGTGCGTAAAGTGGGTCGATCGCACGATTAGGGATTTAGTGACTTATTATGTTGGTAACAACAATGCTTTTTCGCTTTGGTTACGTATATTTTACAGTTGTTGTTTGTACGAAGCGGTGTAGGGCTGTGACTGCGGCCGCCTAATTTTTAGATGGTGTGGCAGTAATGATTTAATAGTTAATAAAACATTTATTTTTCATTTAGGGAAATACATGTGGCCGTAGAAAAAGTATAGTACGCAACTGGAGCTATAGAGCAATTACGCGCTCGTGGAATTACACACCCGCCGCTACGCGGCTTGTGCTTAACTTTTTCAACTCGCGTGTAATATTTTTCCTACAGCTCTCGTTTTGTAATATACTATTTTCGTCGACCTCTCTATAAAATGTGATTTCACGGACTCATTTACGTACGAAAAATGTCACTTTTGCGGATACCATTAATTTTTCGCCCGCAAACCTATTTCTTCCGCAAATATTTTTTGTCCGCAAACCTGTTCCGTTCGCAACAAGTCTTATGATTCACACTCTCCTTTTAACTAATTTCCAAATTATTACGGTCGGCGGCTTACGCCCCATTCTCTATAATGCATCACTTTCCGGCCGCCATACGATTCCGTACTTTGAATTTCAATTTAACCTAAAAGTTTTATATCCGTTTTAAATGTAAATTCTTTAAAATTACGAAAGAAAACTCTATACAGTTTCTTGTTATGTTAATTTTCAATGGTAAGCTTTTTTGTTTTCAAGCATATGGTGTCAGTACACCTCTGTGCACCAACAAATGATTTGCGGCACATTCCTGTAGGGACGTATGATGCTCTTCCGTTGTGCTTTCAATGCGTTGTGCTAGAGCAGTGGTTCTCAAAGTGTGGTACGCGTACCCCTTGGGGGTACGCGAAAAATTTTAGGGGGTACGTGGCAGGCCAACAAAAAATAAAACAAACCTTTAAACTTAAATAGGGGAAAAAATTATTTTTCGACGACTGACATTGAAAGTAGATTTTTCTCACTGTCATTTGACAACAGAAAGTTGACATTTGCCGCTGAGCGTGCGTTTTCATCTTTTTGCCGCTCGCCGAACGTTTTGGGTTTCCGCGTGAACAAAATAGGTAGCCACGTCCGAATGTTTCCTTGACAACGCCCGTCATTTGTGGAAATAATCGCGTCACATGTCATATAGACTGCGCGAGTAATGTTAACTTGATTGTCAATTAATTTTTGCGATAAAACGAAATTTGATATTTTCCTTTAATAATATGCTCAGTCGTCGAAAAAATAGTATGTATATTTCGAGCTAAAAGTGCGCTTGCCGCTTTTGCATGATTGCTGGTTTCGACTTCGTCTCAACCAGCAATATTCATGCGCAAGCGGCAAGAATGCACTTTCAACTCTTAACATACAATATACTATTGTGTGCTTAAGACCACACGGGAGAAGTGTCAACTTCTATGGCATTGGGTATAATAAAATTCTGCATAAAAAATGACCTATTATATCACCCTGTATAATTTTCCACCAAAAAAATTAAGTTTTAGAGAAATATAAGGTTTTGAAAATTTTGAAATTTTTGACTCGCCTTGTATAAGTCAAAAATTATATATAGTGGTGGCGGGACGATAGACGGGTAGACAGAGTGCATCAGCTGATGTGATGTACACCCCTCCCCGCTTTTTGTTTTTAATATAATAAAAATGTATGTAAGCAATATCTCTTTGTTTTATTTAAACATGAGGCGTAATTGAGTTACACAGGTTAAAACTATACCTACTAAATAAAAAGGTTTAAGATTTTTTTTATATTTCAGTTAACTTACTGATAAGGGGTACACAAAACTTTTTGTTGGTAAAAAGGGGTACAGTGTCTAAAATAGTTTGAGAACCCCTGTGCTAGAGGACAGTCCCGTCACGTTTTATATAGTGTACCTGTATAAACTATTATACAGGGACACTAGTTTTATTTACCTTTTCTAACCTCCAGCTCCTAATTAACCGTTGCCAGCTGGTCCAGACGCCGTGCCACATTTTGCTCCATTACGCATTAAAAGAATTGGAGTTGCTACATGTCGGAGAAAAATTCTTCGAGTTATTCTGTCATGTTCGGTGCTCATTTGAAATTTTATCTGCTGCGGCAGCGACAAAGCACACCGATTATAGAAAGAGCTGGCAAAACACGATATTGCGTGCACGCCGAGGTTTGAGCGCTATGAGAGCGCCGCCTCGGGCGCATAAGGGCGCTCGGGGTGGTCCAAATTTGGTAATGATGGAAACTTTTTCTGTACGTAAATATGCAGAAATGCATTTTGTGTATGGCTATTGCAGCGGGAATACTCGTCCAGCTGTGGTTTGACTTATTTCGTAGATGACTTGATTTAACAGAACAATGGTAAAAACAAAGAAATCTATTGTATAAAAAAAATAACTAAACTGCTCAGCCATTGAAGTAGCTCATCAAAAAATTAGCTTACAGCAGCAAAATAATTTCAAATCGAAGAAATAGTTAATATGTTTTAATATAGTTTCATTTTAATTAACAGTAATTTAGAGTCTTTAGCACAATTAATTATAAAACAAATGAAGTAACAGAAAAACATTTTTTTAATACCGGGTGATCATAGATGGTTGTGATTTTTTTTCTTAGGGTGGTACTGTTAATGTTGGTTACCTTGCTGTCAATTTTGGTGGCACTGAAAGTCTATGTCAAATTCGAGGTTAGCAGGTTAGGTTTGCCGTCAGTTTTGACACAGACTGACGCAAAACTTAACCTGCTAACCTCGAAATGTGAAACGCACAATATTATGTAGATTGGTGTTAGATAATGTAAACATAAGCAGTCAAATGAGCTAGAACACAGTTTATAAGCTTTATGCTTTAGACAGAAATAGGCTTATATGTGATTTAAAATCTAGTATTCTAAAATTCACCTTTTCTAAAAACAAAACACCTTGATTATGCGGTTACCACATGTTAATCGCATAATAGTCTATTTCTGTCTAATGCATACAAAGCCCATAAACTGCATTCTAACTCATTTGATTCTGTATGTTCACATTATCCGCCACCAATTTGTACAGTCAAACACAAAATAGTAATTTACGATACAAGTGCGTAAAGCTAGTCTTTAGTCACGAGTGGGGTAGAGTTAAAACGCGAGTGAACGAGCGTTTTAAGCCCCTCGAGTGACTAAAGATGCTCTACGCATCTGAATCGTACAATATCGTATCTACGATAGAGTCTAGAAAACATGGTAAATATAAAAAAAATATTTAAATGTAAATTAGGATTACTAGCAAACTGTAATAATTTTGAGTGGTCGAAAATTTTAAAACACGTTGTTACTGACGACGTGTCTATTGAAATAATTTTAAACACGTTGCTACTGACGACGTTTACTAATGAAAACATGTTATTCAACAGTCGTTTTACAAACTTAAAACTGCCAAATAAAAGTCAATTTTACACACTGTTATAGATAAATAATTATTACTACAGGAAACGTTTTTGTCTACTGCAGAAGAAATAAAAATTTTAACTTTGAACGGCTGAAGCTCAATTAAGATGTATTTTTGTATATTAGATACATTTCCTTAAATGGGCACTATTTGATGCCCCAACCTTTGCTGTTAAATGTTGACACATTTTTAAATTCACCTTGTATATCCTATATTTGTAAAATTTTAATAAAAAGTTTTAAATTAGGAACTTATTTTAAGAAACATTCAAAGCGATGACGCGATTACGATCCTGTTGATTTGATCGAATTTGCAATATCACTTGATTACAATGCAATAAAATCCCTCGCTCACTTTTACTTTAGACAGCTACCGTTAGGTAGAAGTTAGGTTATGTTAATTTCTGTTTAGAAAATTAACATAAAACATAATTCACAATGGGTCGAAAAATTCCAGGGAAAAAGCATAGAGGTGTAAAGGATCCTCAAAAGCAACGAGTCAAGAGATTTAACAGGTAATAAATAAAATTCACCATTTTTAATTGTTTCTCTAAATCTGCGCCTTGAACAGTCTTAAGGGAAAGATAAATGTGCCACCTTCAGACCCAGACTTTCAAGAGGTACCACATAGTGTGAACCGAATTGCAGAATTACAGCGGCAAATGAAAGATAAGAACTATCATAAGAAGCGACCGATAATTACTGAACAACGCAAGAAGGCCGGTAAAAAGGAGCCGCAGTTTAAGCAAAAAACCAACGAGTCGGATAGACATTTTCTACAGAGGGTTAAAAGAGCATGCAGTGGGGTTATCCAAGAGAATGCATTTGAAAATAAGTACAAAGTTAATGTTCTGCGTAATCCTGAAACTGGCGAAGTAAGTAAATGAGAAATATTGTCTCAGTTATTCATTTTACCCTGGTCATTAGGTGGAAAAACTCGTAAAAAAGCCAAAAGACGAACTAGAGGAGCTGGTAAAAAAGGCCCAGAAGGAAACAAAATTGGGGAAAGGTAAAAAAGGTAAAAAACGCAAAGCTGAATCCTCTGAGCCCTGTTTAACAAAATCTCAAAAACGGCAGAGAAAACTGACAGAAAGGAAGCAGAAAAAAGCAATAAATAGGGATTTTAATAGTAGAAAAGATGTTGATGTGGTTAAATTTGGTGAAGTCGTCCATGCACCCCCTACATTAACGGCTCCAAGAAAAGTTGAAAAAACAAATTGTGCACCCAGGGTGAGTTGTTTGAAAAATGGTTATAAAGCACGAGTTTTTATATTTTTCAATTTTAAGCCTGGTCAAAAGAATTTGTTATTAAAATCAGTTATACAACATTCACAAAGTAAACCACTACAAAGTGACCTAAAACAACACGGCAAAGCTAAAAATAAATTGCAAAAAACTGCGAATAAAACCATTGACAAAACAGGGAAACGCAAGAATCTGCCAAATGCCTTACGAAGGAAATTGGACAATCAACAGGCGGAAATTATTAACGCATATAGGATGTTAAAACAGCAAAAGCATAAATCCATTTCTGTATAGCAATTTCTATTAATAAAAGAGCATTTTAAATTTATTAAATGATTTAACTTTATTGCTAAAAATATTTGCTTTCAACAAAACTGCTTCAGTTATAAAATTATAGTAGATGAATAATGTGTTAATTTACATAGTGTCCAAAAATGCCCAAATTAAAAAACTTCATTTAATTCGTATTAAACATTTATAAGTGACTCATTAAGGAGGTTGGGGCAATCCTGTGCGGGACGCGACGTAAGGGGGTTGGCCTGTGGTAAATGCATATACTACGGCAGGCATTGCCAACTTCAGAAAGACAAATAAAGTATAATGTTTTTCTCATTTTTGAGTACATAGTAAAGATGAATGTATGGTTTTTAAATATTTTTTACGATTTTGTACCTGTAATAGCAATGAGAAACTATTTTTTACAGACAAAATGTAGTTTCGAATTGAATAAATTAAACGCTGAAGTTTGTCAACGTTGCCAGTCGTTTGAATGAAACTTTTGCTTGGCACTACTGCTCTTATGGCACTCTAACCTATAATACGCTGTCAACAATGAGTTGTTGCATCGGAAGAAGCTGCGTCAATCGTGCATGCTTCTAAACGCGCATAAAGCCGCGACGAAATTGTGCAAGATAGCGTGTCGCACGGAGTAGAAGGCCGGAGAATCGTTGACATTCCGGTGTTAGCCAAAAACTTGAAATGCCTTGTCTGCGACCAAATTTTGTCGTTATCGTGCATAGAAAATGAAAGCCGCCGTGGTCTGGCAAGTGTCTTCAAAATTCGATGCCATGTCTGTTTGACAGTTCGTACTGTGCCAACGATTGGTTACTCTTATTCTGACGGCTATGTTCAACGTAAAATATACCACGTTAATTCTAAAGCTGTTCTTGGGGAGTAGCAAGTATTCAATTAATCCGACATACGTATTTCGCTTGCGCATGAAGCGCTGAGAAAGCTGACACCCGTATTCATAGTCGTTCGCCAGCGGATCGCCGGCGACTCGCCGGAGTTTCGTTATAAATAGTATGTTGGCGGCATTGTACGTCTATGTCAAATTCGAGGTGATCAGGTTAGGTTTTCAGTCAGTTTTGACAGAAACTGACACAAAATCTAACCTGCTAACCTCGAATTTGACAAAGACGTACAGTGCCGCCAACATACTATTCATAACGAAACTCTGGCGAGTTGCCGGCGATCCGCTGGCGAACGACTATGAATACGGGCGGACTTCGCAGCGTTGCCGCATAAAAGTGACAGGCAGGCCGACGGGAGCCATTTTTAGTGCACAACGATATATTTTTCACTAATGCAACAAATTCAGCGAGTGAATCGAGTTCAAATTCTACCAGTGTCTTCGGAGAATATTGCATTTGGTTGTGCAAAGTGTTTCATCAACATTTCTTCGTTTACTTTTTTTTTAACCGTCCCGAAAGTTTCCGCCCATAAGAGCCCATGTATTTTTACACAATTTTACGATTTATTTTCTCCTATTCTGACGAGACAATTTTCTTCAAATTTATAGGGGAGTTTTTAAATGCACTTTTCTGCAGTATATATTTTTTTTACGATTTTCTATTCGTCAAGTACGTAACGCCCCAACCTCCTTAAAGGTTTGCAAAACGCTTTTCATTCAAAAGAATTGTTATCGCAAAGCGTTTTACGATTGCAGACATAATATGATATTGGAGAGTAGAGAAATACTGAGACTGAAATTTATAAAGGATGAGAAAACATTTAGAAGTAATGACATTTAGATCTAATAGTATGTCTCTATAAACATAACCTCAAATTGAATACACGTGAACTCAAATAGTGTTTTAAAGCGGCGCAATAAAATGATTAAGAAATCCAAAAGGCACGCAGATTCCGCAGACTCCATAGATGTTGCTCCAAAGAAGCTCAAGGCAAGCAAAGCTACCTTCAAAAGCGAAAATAAAAAGGTAGCAAAACACGAAGAAACCAGCGAAAGTGATAAAAAGCCCACATTGGGGAAGAAACCTAATGAAAACAATGATGGTAAATTTAAAAAGCAGTTCGTTAAAGGAAAACAGATACCATCTAAAGATACTTTTCCAAAGCTGCCAGGGGATTCAGAAAAGACTGACTGGAACGAATTGAAGAAGCAGAGGAAAGAACTTAAGATAAAGCGAAAACAAGCCAAGGGCTTATATGATATAACCTTAGAAGCAAAAAAGATTGCAGAAATGCTAAGACGGAAAGAGTTGAAAGGCGGCAAAGAAGAAAGAAGTAAATTAGTAAACCAGTTACACACACTTCTTGTAAACAAACAGCAATATGAGAAATTGGTCCTAATGCACGATACAGCCAGGATTTTACAGTATTTATTTAAATTTGGCTCGGAAAAAATTAGGGGTGAGGTTACACAGGTAAGATGATTTGCTACATGTTTTACAAAGATTAAGTGTACTTTGTTTTAGGAATTATTTCCAGTAGCGTTACAAATGATACAATCCAAATATGGCCGATATTGCTTTAAAAGTCTGTTGAAGCATGGAAATGCACAATCAAGATCGGTTGCAATAAAAGCCTTATATGGCAATGCCGTTAAATTGGCAAGTCATGCAGTTAGTGCTGCAATTTTTGAGTATGCTTATTCAACATGGGCGTCTCCGCAGCAAAAGCAGCATTTCATTCAGGAGTTTTTTGGGGATATTTATAAACAATCCAAGGATGATAGTGTTAAACATTTGAGGGATGTTTACAAGGACAGTCCTTCCATGAAGACTGCAGCACTACAAGCAACAAAAGGCAATTTGTCAAGGATATTGAATAAGAATTTGTTAGATTCTGGGCTTGTACAATCTGTAGTGTCACAGTATATGGATGAATGCAGCGCTGAAGACAAATCTGAACTTATTAGCCAACTAGCAGCTCATATAGTCATTCTGAGTAATAGTAAAGATGGAGTGCGGGTTGCCATGCAGTGCATTTGGAATGGTACCAATAAGGACAGAAAAGTAAGTTTTGTTTTATAACGTAAAAGCTTTTAATTTAAATACGTTACTATTCACATGGTAATTAGTGAATATGGAGCGGAGCGTTAGTCAAATATGCAACGTTCTTTTGCGGTTGAAGAGTATTGTAAAAATAACGATTCTGTTGTAACCAGCCAGCATTAATTTCGTTGTCACTTTCATTTAAATTCAAGAGATCCAGTTCCTAGTCGAATAACAACTAAAAAGTGCGTGCACAAGTATACAGGGGGATTCATAAGTATGGTAATTAAATATCGAGAGATCCAAAATAAACTGTTCCTCAGCGGGCTGTGGAAATTCAACGTATGAATAATATGTTGGTGACACTGTACGTCAATGTCAAATTCGAGGTTAGCAGGTTAGGATTTGCGTCATTTTGTGTCAAAACTGACGGAAAACCTAACCTGATAACCTCGAATTTGACATTGACGTACAGTGTCACCACCATATTATTCATACGTTGAATTTCCACAGCCCGCTGAGGAACAGTTTTTTTTGGATCTCTCGATATAAGGGTAGTTAGAGGACATCAAACAAAACAACTTTGCTTAATAAACTATACGTCATAAATTAATAGCAATTACAAAAAATTAAAACTTGCAATTGCTATTGATTAATGGTCACTGGAATAAAGTTCTAGTTGGTTCTATGTCTGTTTTCTGTGTACGTTCGCACATGTGGTTGCGATATGATAGATAGAATTCAAGAACAAAAAAAACACTTGGATATTTCTGTCACATTTGTTGCCTAAGGCGCCTTTCAGATGTGGATACCGTAATTTCTGTCACATTTGTTGCCTAAGGCGCCTTTCAGATGTGGATACCGTATGTGAGATACTGGTATCCCAGATACAAAAAATACACATGTTCAAATGGTGCTTTTCACACTGCATCGGGCGACACATACAGTATCGCGATACTGAATTTTGGTATCTGTTCCTTTCGGCCGCCGCGTGACAAATTCTGTATATAGGATACCGATTTGCCAAGCTTTTCAGGCACATATGCTTTTGCGAGCCAGAACACACGATATATTATAGGCGTAGGATATTTTCTTCCATTTGTAATAAATCGAATAAGTAGTGTGAAACAGTGCGTTCATTACCCACTATAGATGTAGTCAATGCGATCATCGAACGTACCAATATCTTATTACGAAAAATATATCAATTTCGTAACAATCTCAATCTTTGAGATACAGCACACCTAGACTATATTAACAAATAAAAACAGCAATGCTGCATTGCACTGGATTTTTCTGATGAGTGACTGAGAGCCCCAGGTATCCAATACAGTCACTAACTATTTCCTACCGCGATTCTGTATACCGCATACTTTATCTCGCATACGGTATCCACGTCTGAAAGGGGCTTTAGGTTATTGTAATATTACTGATTTAGCCAGTGGTGCTCAAAAGTCTGCAGCAGACCATTGCGATTATTTTTTTTAGTATGCAAAAAATTTTCAGTGCAGTGTACTTCTACTGAGGTCAGTATACCACCCATTTAATTTAATGACCATACTTATGAGTCACCCTATATAGTCAAGCTTCCTCATGTTTGAGTGAAGAAGAAAGTGGACAGGATTCAAACTTTCCACATGGAAGGAAGAGGGTTAAAGCATAACGGAGACACCGTCATCATCATAGTCCAACGTCGTGAATGATGTGTGGTGATTGTTGTGCACTAGTTATTATTGTCTAGTGTTGTCATAACATTGGTTATTGTTTGTCGCCATCTATGGTGGTTTTCTGTGTCTCTCGTTGCCACCTCCATTTTCGCACCAATGATATTGCGAATGATATCAATCCATGTGGTTGGAGAACGTCCTCTTCATCTTTTTCCATACGGCATTCCTTGCACGATATGCCGTTCTACATTGACCGAAGAATCTTAGCACACGGCCTAGGTTAGGCTGGATAGACGATGTTCGGGTCTAATTTCGTTTAATATGGATGAATTTGTGCGCCGAGCTGTCCATGGATTCTTAGCATCCTTCGCCAACACCACATCTTGAAGGCATCAAGGGCGACGACGGTCTGCTGCTTTTATCACCCATGTCTTCAAAGCATACCAAAAAACAGAGAATACAAATGATTTTACTAAGGCAGTATTTGTTCTTATTGGTATATTTCTATCTTTCCATATCTTAGTCAGTTGGCTCATAGCAGTGCGACCCAGTTGTATATGTCTACGGATTTCAGCTTCGCAGTGTCTGTTATCTTGTATCAGCAAACCAAGATATACAATTTTGTTGACCTCGTAGTTTGCAACCACCGTTGGCTTTGGTTCTGATTCGTGTTCTCGGTCAACATTCATAATCTTGTATCAGCGAACTAAGATATACAATTTTGTTGACCTCGTAGTTTGCAACCACCGTTGGCTTTGGTTCTGATTTGTGTTCTCGGTCAACATTCATAATCTTGTATCAGCGAACTAAGATATACAATTTTGTTGACCTCGTAGTTTGCAACCATCGTTGGCTTTGGTTCTGATTCGTGTTCTCGGTCAACATTCATAATCTTATATCAGCGAACCAAGATATACAATTTTGTTGACCTCGTAGTTTGCAACCACCGTTGGCTTTGGTTCTGATTCGTGTTCTCGGTCAACAATCATAATCTTATATCAGCGAACCAAGATATACAATTTTGTTGACCTCGTAGTTTGCAACTACCGTTGGTTTTGGTTCTGATTCGTGTTCTCGGTCAACAATCATAATCTTGTATCAGCGAACCAAGACATACAATTTTGTTGACGACCACGTAGTTTGAAACCAATGTTGGCTTTGGTTCTGATTCGTGTTCTCGGTCAACAATCATAATCTTGTATCAGCGAACCAAGACATACAATTTCGTTGACGACCTCGTAGTTTGCAACCACCGTTGGCTTTGGTTCTGATTCGTGTTCTCGGTCAACAATCATAATCTTGTATCAGCGAACCAAGATATACAATTTTATTAATGACCTCGTAGTTTGCAACCGCCGTTGGCTTTGGTTCTGATTCGTGTTCTCGGTCAACAATCATAATCTTGTATCATCGAACCAAGATATACAATTTTGTTGACGACCTCGTAGTTTGCAACCACCGTTGGCTTTGGTTTTGATTCGTGTTCTCGGTCAACATTCATAATCTTGTATCAGCGAACTAAGATATACAATTTTGTTGACCTCGTAGTTTGCAACCACCGTTGGCTTTGGTTCTGATTCGTGTTCTCGGTCAACATTCATAATCTTGTATCAGCGAACTAAGATATACAATTTTGTTGACCTCGTAGTTTGCAACCACCGTTGGCTTTGGTTCTGATTCGTGTTCTCGGTCAACATTCATAATCTTGTATCAGCGAACCAAGATATACAATTTTGTTGACCTCGTAGTTTGCAACCACCGTTGGCTTTGGTTCTGATTCGTGTTCTCGGTCAACATTCATAATCATATATCAGCGAACCAAGATATACAATTTTGTTGACCTCGTAGTTTGCAACTACCGTTGGCTTTGGTTCTGATTCGTGTTCTCGGTCAACAATCATAATCTTGTATCAGCGAACCAAGACATACAATTTTGTTGAAGACCTCGTAGTTTGAAACCAATGTTGGCTTTGGTTCTGATTCATGTTCTCGGTCAACAATCATAATCTTGTATCAGCGAATCAAGACATACAATTTTGTTGACGACCTCGTAGTTTGCAACCACCGTTGGCTTTGGTTCTGATTCGTGTTCTCGGTCAACAATCATAATCTTGTATCAGCGAACTAAGATATACAATTTTGTTGACCTCGTAGTTTGCAACCATCGTTGGCTTTGGTTCTGATTCGTGTTCTCGGCCAACATTCATAATCTTGTATCAGCGAACCAAGATATACAATTTTGTTGACCTCGTAGTTTGCAACCAACGTTGGCTTTGGTTGTGATTCGTGTTCTCGGTCCACAATCATAATCTTGTACCAGCGAACCAAGATATACAATTTTGTTAATGACCTCCGAGTTTGCAACCACCGTTGGCTTTGGTTCTTATTCGTGTTCTTGGTCAACAATCATAATCTTGTATCAGCGAACCAAGACATACAATTTTGTTGTCGACCTCGTAGTTTGCAACCACCGTTGGCTTTGGTTCTGATTTGTGTTCTCGGTCAACAATCATAATCTTGTATCAGCGAACCAAGACATACAATTTTGTTGACGACCTCGTAGTTTGCAACCACTGTTGGCTTTGGTTCTGATTCGTGTTATCGGTCAACAATCATAATCTTGTTTCAGCGAACCAAGACATACAATTTTGTTGACGACCTCGTAGTTTGCAACCACCGTTGGCTTTGGTTCTGATTTGTATTCTCGGTCAACAATCATAATCTTGTATCAGCGAACCAAGATATACAATTTTGTTGACGACCTCATAGTTTGCAACAACCGTTGGCTTTGGTTCTGATTCGTGTTCTCGGTCCACAATCACAATCTTGTACCAGCGAACCAAGATATACAATTTTGTTGACGACCTCGTAGTTTGCAACCACCGTTGACTTTGGTTCTGATTCGTGTTCTCGGTCAACAATCATAATCTTGTATCAGCGAACCAAGATATACAATTCTGTTGACGACCTCTTAGTTTGCAACCACCGTTGGCTTTGGTTCTGATTGGTGTTCTCGGTCAACAATCATAATCTTGTATCAGCGAACCAAGACATACAATTTTGTTGACGACCTCGTAGTTTGCAACCACCGTTGGCTTTGGTTCTGATTTGTGTTCTCGGTCAACATTCATAATCTTGTATCAGCGAACTAAGATATACAATTTTGTTGACCTCGTAGTTTGCAACCATCGTTGGCTTTGGTTCTGATTCGTGTTCTCGGTCAACATTCATAATCTTATATCAGCGAACCAAGATATACAATTTTGTTGACCTCGTAGTTTGCAACCACCGTTGGCTTTGGTTCTGATTCGTGTTCTCGGTCAACAATCATAATCTTATATCAGCGAACCAAGATATACAATTTTGTTGACCTCGTAGTTTGCAACTACCGTTGGTTTTGGTTCTGATTCGTGTTCTCGGTCAACAATCATAATCTTGTATCAGCGAACCAAGACATACAATTTTGTTGACGACCACGTAGTTTGAAACCAATGTTGGCTTTGGTTCTGATTCGTGTTCTCGGTCAACAATCATAATCTTGTATCAGCGAACCAAGACATACAATTTCGTTGACGACCTCGTAGTTTGCAACCACCGTTGGCTTTGGTTCTGATTCGTGTTCTCGGTCAACAATCATAATCTTGTATCAGCGAACCAAGATATACAATTTTATTAATGACCTCGTAGTTTGCAACCGCCGTTGGCTTTGGTTCTGATTCGTGTTCTCGGTCAACAATCATAATCTTGTATCATCGAACCAAGATATACAATTTTGTTGACGACCTCGTAGTTTGCAACCACCGTTGGCTTTGGTTTTGATTCGTGTTCTCGGTCAACATTCATAATCTTGTATCAGCGAACTAAGATATACAATTTTGTTGACCTCGTAGTTTGCAACCACCGTTGGCTTTGGTTCTGATTCGTGTTCTCGGTCAACATTCATAATCTTGTATCAGCGAACTAAGATATACAATTTTGTTGACCTCGTAGTTTGCAACCACCGTTGGCTTTGGTTCTGATTCGTGTTCTCGGTCAACATTCATAATCTTGTATCAGCGAACCAAGATATACAATTTTGTTGACCTCGTAGTTTGCAACCACCGTTGGCTTTGGTTCTGATTCGTGTTCTCGGTCAACATTCATAATCTTATATCAGCGAACCAAGATATACAATTCTGTTGACCTCGTAGTTTGCAACTACCGTTGGCTTTGGTTCTGATTCGTGTTCTCGGTCAACAATCATAATCTTGTATCAGCGAACCAAGACATACAATTTTGTTGAAGACCTCGTAGTTTGAAACCAATGTTGGCTTTGGTTCTGATTCATGTTCTCGGTCAACAATCATAATCTTGTATCAGCGAATCAAGACATACAATTTTGTTGACGACCTCGTAGTTTGCAACCACCGTTGGCTTTGGTTCTGATTCGTGTTCTCGGTCAACAATCATAATCTTGTATCAGCGAACTAAGATATACAATTTTGTTGACCTCGTAGTTTGCAACCATCGTTGGCTTTGGTTCTGATTCGTGTTCTCGGCCAACATTCATAATCTTGTATCAGCGAACCAAGATATACAATTTTGTTGACCTCGTAGTTTGCAACCAACGTTGGCTTTGGTTGTGATTCGTGTTCTCGGTCCACAATCATAATCTTGTACCAGCGAACCAAGATATACAATTTTGTTAATGACCTCCGAGTTTGCAACCACCGTTGGCTTTGGTTCTTATTCGTGTTCTTGGTCAACAATCATAATCTTGTATCAGCGAACCAAGACATACAATTTTGTTGTCGACCTCGTAGTTTGCAACCACCGTTGGCTTTGGTTCTGATTTGTGTTCTCGGTCAACAATCATAATCTTGTATCAGCGAACCAAGACATACAATTTTGTTGACGACCTCGTAGTTTGCAACCACTGTTGGCTTTGGTTCTGATTCGTGTTATCGGTCAACAATCATAATCTTGTTTCAGCGAACCAAGACATACAATTTTGTTGACGACCTCGTAGTTTGCAACCACCGTTGGCTTTGGTTCTGATTTGTATTCTCGGTCAACAATCATAATCTTGTATCAGCGAACCAAGATATACAATTTTGTTGACGACCTCATAGTTTGCAACAACCGTTGGCTTTGGTTCTGATTCGTGTTCTCGGTCCACAATCACAATCTTGTACCAGCGAACCAAGATATACAATTTTGTTGACGACCTCGTAGTTTGCAACCACCGTTGACTTTGGTTCTGATTCGTGTTCTCGGTCAACAATCATAATCTTGTATCAGCGTACCTATACAATTCTGTTGACGACCTCGTAGTTTGCAACCACCGTTGGCTTTGGTTCTGATTTGTGTTCTCGGTCAACAATCATAATCTTGTATCAGCGAACCAAGACATACAATTTTGTTGACGACCTCGTAGTTTGCAACCACCGTTGGCTTTGGTTCTGATTCGTGTTATCGGTCAACAATCATAATCTTGTTTCAGCGAACCAAGACATACAATTTTGTTGACAACCTCGTAGTTTGCAACCATCGTTGGCTTTGGTTCTGATTCGTGTTCTCGGTCAACAATCATAATCTTGTATCAGCGAACCAAGATATACAATTTTGTTAAGGACCTCGTAGTTTGCAACCACCATTTGCTTTGGTTCTGATTCGTGTTCTCGGTCAACAATCATAATCTTGTATCAGCGAACCCAGATATACAATTTTGTTGACGACCTCATAGTTTGCAACAACCGTTGGCTTTGGTTCTGATTCGTGTTCTCGGTCCACAATCATAATCTTGTACCAGCGAACCAAGATATACAATTTTGTTGACGACCTCGTAGTTTGCAACCACCGTTGACTTTGGTTCTGATTCGTGTTCTCGGTCAACAATCATAATCTTGTATCAGCGAACCAAGATATATAATTCTGTTGACGACCTCGTAGTTTGCAACCACCGTTGGCTGTGGTTCTGATTCGTGTTCTCGGTCAACAATCATGATCTTGTATCAGCGAACCAAGATATACAATTTTATTGACGACCTTATAGTTTGCAACCACCGTTGGCTTTGGTTCTGATTCGTGTTCTCGGTCAACAATCATAATCTTGTATCAGCGAACCAAGATATACAATTTTGTTAAGGACCTCGTAGTTTGCAACCACCATTGGCTGTGGTTCTGATTCGTGTTTTCGGTCAACAATCATAATCTTGTATCAGTGAACCAAGATATACAATTTTGTTGACGACCTCATAGTTTGCAACAACCGTTGGCTTTGGTTCTCATTCGTGTTCTCGGTCAACAATCATAATCTTGTATCAGCGAACCAAGATATACAATTTTGTTGACGACCTCGTAGTTTGCAACCACCGTTGGCTTTGGTTCTGATTCGTGTTCTCGGTCAACAATCATAATCTTGTATCAGCGGACCAAGATATATAATTTTGTTGACGACCTCATAGTTTGCAACAACCGTTGGCTTTGGTTCTGATTCGTGTTCTCGGTCAACAATCATAATCTTGTATCAGCGAACCAAGATATACAATTTTGTTAAGGACCTCGTAGTTTGCAACCACCATTGGCTTTGGTTCTGATTTGTGTTCTCGGTCAACAATCATAATCTTGTATCAGCGAACCAAGATGTACAATTTTGTTGACGACCTCATAGTTTGCAACCACCATTGGCTTTGGTTCTGATTCGTGTTCTCGGTCAACAATCATAATCTTGTATCAGCGAACCAAGATATACAATTTTGTTGACGACCTCATAGTTTGCAACAACCGTTGGCTTTGGTTCTGATTCGTGTTCTCGGTCAACAATCATAATCTTGTATCAGCGAACCAAGATATACAATTTTGTTAAGGACCTCGTAGTTTGCAACCACCATTGGCTTTGGTTCTGATTCGTGTTCTCGGTCAACAATCATAATCTTGTATCAGCGAACCAAGATATACAATTTTGTTAAGGACCTCGTAGTTTGCAACCACCATTGGCTTTGGTTCTGATTCGTGTTCTCGGTCAACAATCATAGTCTTGTATCAGCGAACCAAGATATACAATTTTGTTGACCACCTCATAGTTTGCAACAACCGTTGGCATTGGTTCTGATTCGTGTTCTCGGTCAACAATCATAATCTTGTATCAGCGAACCAAGATATACAATTTTGTTAAGGACCTCGTAGTTTGCAACCACCATTGGTTTTGGTTCTGATTCGTGTTCTCGGTCAACAATCATAATCTTGTATCAGCGAACCAAGATATACAATTTTGTTAAGGACCTCGTAGTTTGCAACCACCATTGGCTTTGGTTCTGATTCGTGTTCTCGGTCAACAATCATAGTCTTGTATCAGCGAACCAAGATATACAATTTTGTTGACGACCTCATAGTTTGCAACAACCGTTGGCATTGGTTCTGATTCGTGTTCTCGGTCAACAATCATAATCTTGTATCAGCGAACCAAGATATACAATTTTGTTAAGGACCTCGTAGTTTGCAACCACCATTGGTTTTGGTTCTGATTCGTGTTCTCGGTCAACAATCATAGTCTTGTATCAGCGAACCAAGATATACAATTTTGTTGACGACCTCATAGTTTGCAACAACCGTTGGCTTTGGTTCTGATTCGTGTTCTCGGTCAGCAATCATAATCTTGTATCAGCGAACCAAGATATACAATTTTGTTAAGGACCTCGTAGTTTGCAACCACCGTTGGCTGTGGTTCTGATTCGTGTTCTCGGTCAACAATCATAATCTTGTATCAGCGAACCAAGATATACAATTTTGTTAAGGACCTCGTAGTTTGCAACCACCATTGGCTGTGGTTCTGATTCGTGTTTTCGGTCAACAATCATAATCTTGTATCAGTGAACCAAGATATACAATTTTGTTGACGACCTCATAGTTTGCAACAACCGTTGGCTTTGGTTCTCATTCGTGTTCTCGGTCAACAATCATAATCTTGTATCAGCGAACCAAGATATACAATTTTGTTGACGACCTCGTAGTTTGCAACCACCGTTGGCTTTGGTTCTGATTCGTGTTCTCGGTCAACAATCATAATCTTGTATCAGCGGACCAAGATATACAATTTTGTTGACGACCTCATAGTTTGCAACAACCGTTGGCTTTGGTTCTGATTCGTGTTCTCGGTCAACAATCATAATCTTGTATCAGCGAACCAAGATATACAATTTTGTTAAGGACCTCGTAGTTTGCAACCACCATTGGCTTTGGTTCTGATTCGTGTTCTCGGTCAACAATCATAATCTTGTATCAGCGAACCAAGACATACAATTTTGTTGACGACCACGTAGTTTGAAACCAATGTTGGCTTTGGTTCTGATTCGTGTTCTCGGTCAACAATCATAATCTTGTATCAGCGAACCAAGACATACAATTTCGTTGACGACCTCGTAGTTTGCAACCACCGTTGGCTTTGGTTCTGATTCGTGTTCTCGGTCAACAATCATAATCTTGTATCAGCGAACCAAGATATACAATTTTATTAATGACCTCGTAGTTTGCAACCGCCGTTGGCTTTGGTTCTGATTCGTGTTCTCGGTCAACAATCATAATCTTGTATCATCGAACCAAGATATACAATTTTGTTGACGACCTCGTAGTTTGCAACCACCGTTGGCTTTGGTTTTGATTCGTGTTCTCGGTCAACATTCATAATCTTGTATCAGCGAACTAAGATATACAATTTTGTTGACCTCGTAGTTTGCAACCACCGTTGGCTTTGGTTCTGATTCGTGTTCTCGGTCAACATTCATAATCTTGTATCAGCGAACTAAGATATACAATTTTGTTGACCTCGTAGTTTGCAACCACCGTTGGCTTTGGTTCTGATTCGTGTTCTCGGTCAACATTCATAATCTTGTATCAGCGAACCAAGATATACAATTTTGTTGACCTCGTAGTTTGCAACCACCGTTGGCTTTGGTTCTGATTCGTGTTCTCGGTCAACATTCATAATCTTATATCAGCGAACCAAGATATACAATTCTGTTGACCTCGTAGTTTGCAACTACCGTTGGCTTTGGTTCTGATTCGTGTTCTCGGTCAACAATCATAATCTTGTATCAGCGAACCAAGACATACAATTTTGTTGAAGACCTCGTAGTTTGAAACCAATGTTGGCTTTGGTTCTGATTCATGTTCTCGGTCAACAATCATAATCTTGTATCAGCGAATCAAGACATACAATTTTGTTGACGACCTCGTAGTTTGCAACCACCGTTGGCTTTGGTTCTGATTCGTGTTCTCGGTCAACAATCATAATCTTGTATCAGCGAACTAAGATATACAATTTTGTTGACCTCGTAGTTTGCAACCATCGTTGGCTTTGGTTCTGATTCGTGTTCTCGGCCAACATTCATAATCTTGTATCAGCGAACCAAGATATACAATTTTGTTGACCTCGTAGTTTGCAACCAACGTTGGCTTTGGTTGTGATTCGTGTTCTCGGTCCACAATCATAATCTTGTACCAGCGAACCAAGATATACAATTTTGTTAATGACCTCCGAGTTTGCAACCACCGTTGGCTTTGGTTCTTATTCGTGTTCTTGGTCAACAATCATAATCTTGTATCAGCGAACCAAGACATACAATTTTGTTGTCGACCTCGTAGTTTGCAACCACCGTTGGCTTTGGTTCTGATTTGTGTTCTCGGTCAACAATCATAATCTTGTATCAGCGAACCAAGACATACAATTTTGTTGACGACCTCGTAGTTTGCAACCACTGTTGGCTTTGGTTCTGATTCGTGTTATCGGTCAACAATCATAATCTTGTTTCAGCGAACCAAGACATACAATTTTGTTGACGACCTCGTAGTTTGCAACCACCATTGGTTTTGGTTCTGATTCGTGTTCTCGGTCAACAATCATAATCTTGTATCAGCGAACCAAGATATACAATTTTGTTAAGGACCTCGTAGTTTGCAACCACCATTGGCTTTGGTTCTGATTCGTGTTCTCGGTCAACAATCATAGTCTTGTATCAGCGAACCAAGATATACAATTTTGTTGACGACCTCATAGTTTGCAACAACCGTTGGCATTGGTTCTGATTCGTGTTCTCGGTCAACAATCATAATCTTGTATCAGCGAACCAAGATATACAATTTTGTTAAGGACCTCGTAGTTTGCAACCACCATTGGTTTTGGTTCTGATTCGTGTTCTCGGTCAACAATCATAGTCTTGTATCAGCGAACCAAGATATACAATTTTGTTGACGACCTCATAGTTTGCAACAACCGTTGGCTTTGGTTCTGATTCGTGTTCTCGGTCAGCAATCATAATCTTGTATCAGCGAACCAAGATATACAATTTTGTTAAGGACCTCGTAGTTTGCAACCACCGTTGGCTGTGGTTCTGATTCGTGTTCTCGGTCAACAATCATAATCTTGTATCAGCGAACCAAGATATACAATTTTGTTAAGGACCTCGTAGTTTGCAACCACCATTGGCTGTGGTTCTGATTCGTGTTTTCGGTCAACAATCATAATCTTGTATCAGTGAACCAAGATATACAATTTTGTTGACGACCTCATAGTTTGCAACAACCGTTGGCTTTGGTTCTCATTCGTGTTCTCGGTCAACAATCATAATCTTGTATCAGCGAACCAAGATATACAATTTTGTTGACGACCTCGTAGTTTGCAACCACCGTTGGCTTTGGTTCTGATTCGTGTTCTCGGTCAACAATCATAATCTTGTATCAGCGGACCAAGATATACAATTTTGTTGACGACCTCATAGTTTGCAACAACCGTTGGCTTTGGTTCTGATTCGTGTTCTCGGTCAACAATCATAATCTTGTATCAGCGAACCAAGATATACAATTTTGTTAAGGACCTCGTAGTTTGCAACCACCATTGGCTTTGGTTCTGATTCGTGTTCTCGGTCAACAATCATAATCTTGTATCAGCGAACCAAGACATACAATTTTGTTGACGACCACGTAGTTTGAAACCAATGTTGGCTTTGGTTCTGATTCGTGTTCTCGGTCAACAATCATAATCTTGTATCAGCGAACCAAGACATACAATTTCGTTGACGACCTCGTAGTTTGCAACCACCGTTGGCTTTGGTTCTGATTCGTGTTCTCGGTCAACAATCATAATCTTGTATCAGCGAACCAAGATATACAATTTTATTAATGACCTCGTAGTTTGCAACCGCCGTTGTCTTTGGTTCTGATTCGTGTTCTCGGTCAACAATCATAATCTTGTATCAGTGAACCAAGACATACAATTTTGTTGAAGACCTCGTAGTTTGAAACCAACGTTGGCTTTGGTTCTGATTCATGTTCTCGGTCAACAATCATAATCTTGTATCAGCGAATCAAGACATACAATTTTGTTGACGACCTCGTAGTTTGCAACCACCGTTGGCTTTGGTTCTGATTCGTGTTCTCGGTCAACAATCATAATCTTGTATCAGCGAACTAAGATATACAATTTTGTTGACCTCGTAGTTTGCAACCATCGTTGGCTTTGGTTCTGATTCGTGTTCTCGGCCAACATTCATAATCTTGTATCAGCGAACCAAGACATACAATTTTGTTGAAGACCTCGTAGTTTGAAACCACCGTTGGCTTTGGTTCTGATTCGTGTTCTCGGTCAACAATCATAATCTTGTATCAGCGAACTAAGATATACAATTCTGTTGACCTCGTAGTTTGCAACTACCGTTGGCTTTGGTTCTGATTCGTGTTCTCGGTCAACAATCATAATCTTGTATCAGCGAACCAAGACATACAATTTTGTTGAAGACCTCGTAGTTTGAAACCAATGTTGGCTTTGGTTCTGATTCATGTTCTCGGTCAACAATCATAATCTTGTATCAGCGAATCAAGACATACAATTTTGTTGACGACCTCGTAGTTTGCAACCACCGTTGGCTTTGGTTCTGATTCGTGTTCTCGGTCAACAATCATAATCTTGTATCAGCGAACTAAGATATACAATTTTGTTGACCTCGTAGTTTGCAACCATCGTTGGCTTTGGTTCTGATTCGTGTTCTCGGCCAACATTCATAATCTTGTATCAGCGAACCAAGATATACAATTTTGTTGACCTCGTAGTTTGCAACCAACGTTGGCTTTGGTTGTGATTCGTGTTCTCGGTCCACAATCATAATCTTGTACCAGCGAACCAAGATATACAATTTTGTTAATGACCTCCGAGTTTGCAACCACCGTTGGCTTTGGTTCTTATTCGTGTTCTTGGTCAACAATCATAATCTTGTATCAGCGAACCAAGACATACAATTTTGTTGTCGACCTCGTAGTTTGCAACCACCGTTGGCTTTGGTTCTGATTTGTGTTCTCGGTCAACAATCATAATCTTGTATCAGCGAACCAAGACATACAATTTTGTTGACGACCTCGTAGTTTGCAACCACTGTTGGCTTTGGTTCTGATTCGTGTTATCGGTCAACAATCATAATCTTGTTTCAGCGAACCAAGACATACAATTTTGTTGACGACCTCGTAGTTTGCAACCACCGTTGGCTTTGGTTCTGATTTGTATTCTCGGTCAACAATCATAATCTTGTATCAGCGAACCAAGATATACAATTTTGTTGACGGCCTCATAGTTTGCAACAACCGTTGGCTTTGGTTCTGATTCGTGTTCTCGGTCCACAATCACAATCTTGTACCAGCGAACCAAGATATACAATTTTGTTGACGACCTCGTAGTTTGCAACCACCGTTGACTTTGGTTCTGATTCGTGTTCTCGGTCAACAATCATAATCTTGTATCAGCGTACCTATACAATTCTGTTGACGACCTCGTAGTTTGCAACCACCGTTGGCTTTGGTTCTGATTTGTGTTCTCGGTCAACAATCATAATCTTGTATCAGCGAACCAAGACATACAATTTTGTTGACGACCTCGTAGTTTGCAACCACCGTTGGCTTTGGTTCTGATTCGTGTTATCGGTCAACAATCATAATCTTGTTTCAGCGAACCAAGACATACAATTTTGTTGACAACCTCGTAGTTTGCAACCATCGTTGGCTTTGGTTCTGATTCGTGTTCTCGGTCAACAATCATAATCTTGTATCAGCGAACCAAGATATACAATTTTGTTAAGGACCTCGTAGTTTGCAACCACCATTTGCTTTGGTTCTGATTCGTGTTCTCGGTCAACAATCATAATCTTGTATCAGCGAACCCAGATATACAATTTTGTTGACGACCTCATAGTTTGCAACAACCGTTGGCTTTGGTTCTGATTCGTGTTCTCGGTCCACAATCATAATCTTGTACCAGCGAACCAAGATATACAATTTTGTTGACGACCTCGTAGTTTGCAACCACCGTTGACTTTGGTTCTGATTCGTGTTCTCGGTCAACAATCATAATCTTGTATCAGCGAACCAAGATATATAATTCTGTTGACGACCTCGTAGTTTGCAACCACCGTTGGCTGTGGTTCTGATTCGTGTTCTCGGTCAACAATCATGATCTTGTATCAGCGAACCAAGATATACAATTTTATTGACGACCTTATAGTTTGCAACCACCGTTGGCTTTGGTTCTGATTCGTGTTCTCGGTCAACAATCATAATCTTGTATCAGCGAACCAAGATATACAATTTTGTTAAGGACCTCGTAGTTTGCAACCACCATTGGCTGTGGTTCTGATTCGTGTTTTTGGTCAACAATCATAATCTTGTATCAGTGAACCAAGATATACAATTTTGTTGACGACCTCATAGTTTGCAACAACCGTTGGCTTTGGTTCTCATTCGTGTTCTCGGTCAACAATCATAATCTTGTATCAGCGAACCAAGATTTACAATTTTGTTGACGACCTCGTAGTTTGCAACCACCGTTGGCTTTGGTTCTGATTCGTGTTCTCGGTCAACAATCATAATCTTGTATCAGCGGACCAAGATATACAATTTTGTTGACGACCTCATAGTTTGCAACAACCGTTGGCTTTGGTTCTGATTCGTGTTCTCGGTCAACAATCATAATCTTGTATCAGCGAACCAAGATATACAATTTTGTTAAGGACCTCGTAGTTTGCAACCACCATTGGCTTTGGTTCTGATTTGTGTTCTCGGTCAACAATCATAATCTTGTATCAGCGAACCAAGATGTACAATTTTGTTGACGACCTCATAGTTTGCAACCACCATTGGCTTTGGTTCTGATTCGTGTTCTCGGTCAACAATCATAATCTTGTATCAGCGAACCAAGATATACAATTTTGTTGACGACCTCATAGTTTGCAACAACCGTTGGCTTTGGTTCTGATTCGTGTTCTCGGTCAACAATCATAATCTTGTATCAGCGAACCAAGATATACAATTTTGTTAAGGACCTCGTAGTTTGCAACCACCATTGGCTTTGGTTCTGATTCGTGTTCTCGGTCAACAATCATAATCTTGTATCAGCGAACCAAGATATACAATTTTGTTAAGGACCTCGTAGTTTGCAACCACCATTGGCTTTGGTTCTGATTCGTGTTCTCGGTCAACAATCATAGTCTTGTATCAGCGAACCAAGATATACAATTTTGTTGACGACCTCATAGTTTGCAACAACCGTTGGCATTGGTTCTGATTCGTGTTCTCGGTCAACAATCATAATCTTGTATCAGCGAACCAAGATATACAATTTTGTTAAGGACCTCGTAGTTTGCAACCACCATTGGTTTTGGTTCTGATTCGTGTTCTCGGTCAACAATCATAATCTTGTATCAGCGAACCAAGATATACAATTTTGTTAAGGACCTCGTAGTTTGCAACCACCATTGGCTTTGGTTCTGATTCGTGTTCTCGGTCAACAATCATAGTCTTGTATCAGCGAACCAAGATATACAATTTTGTTGACGACCTCATAGTTTGCAACAACCGTTGGCATTGGTTCTGATTCGTGTTCTCGGTCAACAATCATAATCTTGTATCAGCGAACCAAGATATACAATTTTGTTAAGGACCTCGTAGTTTGCAACCACCATTGGTTTTGGTTCTAATTCGTGTTCTCGGTCAACAATCATAGTCTTGTATCAGCGAACCAAGATATACAATTTTGTTGACGACCTCATAGTTTGCAACAACCGTTGGCTTTGGTTCTGATTCGTGTTCTCGGTCAGCAATCATAATCTTGTATCAGCGAACCAAGATATACAATTTTGTTAAGGACCTCGTAGTTTGCAACCACCGTTGGCTGTGGTTCTGATTCGTGTTCTCGGTCAACAATCATAATCTTGTATCAGCGAACCAAGATATACAATTTTGTTAAGGACCTCGTAGTTTGCAACCACCATTGGCTGTGGTTCTGATTCGTGTTTTCGGTCAACAATCATAATCTTGTATCAGTGAACCAAGATATACAATTTTGTTGACGACCTCATAGTTTGCAACAACCGTTGGCTTTGGTTCTCATTCGTGTTCTCGGTCAACAATCATAATCTTGTATCAGCGAACCAAGATATACAATTTTGTTGACGACCTCGTAGTTTGCAACCACCGTTGGCTTTGGTTCTGATTCGTGTTCTCGGTCAACAATCATAATCTTGTATCAGCGGACCAAGATATACAATTTTGTTGACGACCTCATAGTTTGCAACAACCGTTGGCTTTGGTTCTGATTCGTGTTCTCGGTCAACAATCATAATCTTGTATCAGCGAACCAAGATATACAATTTTGTTAAGGACCTCGTAGTTTGCAACCACCATTGGCTTTGGTTCTGATTTGTGTTCTCGGTCAACAATCATAATCTTGTATCAGCGAACCAAGATATACAATTTTGTTAAGGACCTCGTAGTTTGCAACCACCATTTGCTTTGGTTCTGATTCGTGTTCTCGGTCAACAATCATAATCTTGTATCAGCGAACCCAGATATACAATTTTGTTGACGACCTCATAGTTTGCAACAACCGTTGGCTTTGGTTCTGATTCGTGTTCTCGGTCCACAATCATAATCTTGTACCAGCGAACCAAGATATACAATTTTGTTGACGACCTCGTAGTTTGCAACCACCGTTGACTTTGGTTCTGATTCGTGTTCTCGGTCAACAATCATAATCTTGTATCAGCGAACCAAGATATATAATTCTGTTGACGACCTCGTAGTTTGCAACCACCGTTGGCTGTGGTTCTGATTCGTGTTCTCGGTCAACAATCATGATCTTGTATCAGCGAACCAAGATATACAATTTTATTGACGACCTTATAGTTTGCAACCACCGTTGGCTTTGGTTCTGATTCGTGTTCTCGGTCAACAATCATAATCTTGTATCAGCGAACCAAGATATACAATTTTGTTAAGGACCTCGTAGTTTGCAACCACCATTGGCTGTGGTTCTGATTCGTGTTTTCGGTCAACAATCATAATCTTGTATCAGTGAACCAAGATATACAATTTTGTTGACGACCTCATAGTTTGCAACAACCGTTGGCTTTGGTTCTCATTCGTGTTCTCGGTCAACAATCATAATCTTGTATCAGCGAACCAAGATATACAATTTTGTTGACGACCTCGTAGTTTGCAACCACCGTTGGCTTTGGTTCTGATTCGTGTTCTCGGTCAACAATCATAATCTTGTATCAGCGGACCAAGATATACAATTTTGTTGACGACCTCATAGTTTGCAACAACCGTTGGCTTTGGTTCTGATTCGTGTTCTCGGTCAACAATCATAATCTTGTATCAGCGAACCAAGATATACAATTTTGTTAAGGACCTCGTAGTTTGCAACCACCATTGGCTTTGGTTCTGATTTGTGTTCTCGGTCAACAATCATAATCTTGTATCAGCGAACCAAGATGTACAATTTTGTTGACGACCTCGTAGTTTGCAACCACCGTTGGCTTTGGTTCTGATTCGTGTTCTCGGTCAACAATCATAATCTTGTATCAGCGGACCAAGATATACAATTTTGTTGACGACCTCATAGTTTGCAACAACCGTTGGCTTTGGTTCTGATTCGTGTTCTCGGTCAACAATCATAATCTTGTATCAGCGAACCAAGATATACAATTTTGTTAAGGACCTCGTAGTTTGCAACCACCATTGGCTTTGGTTCTGATTTGTGTTCTCGGTCAACAATCATAATCTTGTATCAGCCAACCAAGATGTACAATTTTGTTGACGACCTCATAGTTTGCAACCACCATTGGCTTTGGTTCTGATTCGTGTTCTCGGTCAACAATCATAATCTTGTATCAGCGAACCAAGATATACAATTTTGTTGACGACCTCATAGTTTGCAACAACCGTTGGCTTTGGTTCTGATTCGTGTTCTCGGTCAACAATCATAATCTTGTATCAGCGAACCAAGATATACAATTTTGTTAAGGACCTCATAGTTTGCAACCACCGTTGGCTTTGGTTCTGATTCGTGTTCTCGGTCAACAATCATAATCTTGTATCAGCGAACCAAGATATACAATTTCGTTAAGGACCTCGTAGTTTGCAACCACCATTGGCTTTGGTTCTGATTCGTGTTCTCGGTCAACAATCATAATCTTGTATCAGCGAACCAAGATATACAATTTTGTTAAGGACCTCATAGTTTGCAACCACCGTTGGCTTTGGTTCTGATTCGTGTTCTCGCTCAACAATCATAATCTTGTATCAGCGAACCAAGATATACAATTTTGTTGATGACCTCATAGTTTGCAACAACCGTTGGCTTTGGTTCTGATTCGTGTTCTCGGTCAACAATCATAATCTTGTATCAGCGAACCAAGATATACAATCTTGTTAAGGACCTCGTAGGTTGCAACCACCATTGGCTTTGGTTCTGATTCGTGTTCTCGGTCAACAATCATAATCTTGTATCAGCAAACCAAGATATACAATTTTGTTGACGACCTCGTAGTTTGCAACCACCGTTGGCTTTGGTTCTGATTTGTGTTCTCGGTCAACAATCATAATCTTGTATCAGCGAACCAAGATATACAATCTTGTTAAGGACCTCGTAGTTTGCAACCACCATTGGCTTTGGTTCTGATTCGTGTTCTCGGTCAACAATCATAATCTTGTATCAGCGAACCAAGATATACAATTTTGTTAAGGACCTCATAGTTTGCAACCACCGTTGGCTTTGGTTCTGATTCGTGTTCTCGGTCAACAATCATAATCTTGTATCAGCGAACCAAGATATACAATTTTGTTGATGACCTCATAGTTTGCAACAACCGTTGGCTTTGGTTCTGATTCGTGTTCTCGGTCAACAATCATAATCTTGTATCAGCGAACCAAGATATACAATCTTGTTAAGGACCTCGTAGGTTGCAACCACCATTGGCTTTGGTTCTGATTCGTGTTCTCGGTCAACAATCATAATCTTGTATCAGCAAACCAAGATATACAATTTTGTTGACGACCTCGTAGTTTGCAACCACCGTTGGCTTTGGTTCTGATTCGTGTTCTCGGTCAACAATCATAATCTTGTATCAGCGAACCAAGATATACAATTTTGTTGATGACCTCATAGTTTGCAACAACCGTTGGCTTTGGTTCTGATTCGTGTTCTCGGTCAACAATCATAATCTTGTATCAGCGAACCAAGATATACAATCTTGTTAAGGACCTCGTAGGTTGCAACCACCATTGGCTTTGGTTCTGATTCGTGTTCTCGGTCAACAATCATAATCTTGTATCAGCAAACCAAGACATACAATTTTGTTGACGACCTCGTAGTTTGCAACCACCGTTGGCTTTGGTTCTGATTTGTGTTCTCGGTCAACATTCATAATCTTGTATCAGCGAACTAAGATATACAATTTTGTTGACCTCGTAGTTTGCAACCATCGTTGGCTTTGGTTCTGATTCGTGTTCTCGGTCAACATTCATAATCTTATATCAGCGAACCAAGATATACAATTTTGTTGACCTCGTAGTTTGCAACCACCGTTGGCTTTGGTTCTGATTCGTGTTCTCGGTCAACAATCATAATCTTATATCAGCGAACCAAGATATACAATTTTGTTGACCTCGTAGTTTGCAACTACCGTTGGTTTTGGTTCTGATTCGTGTTCTCGGTCAACAATCATAATCTTGTATCAGCGAACCAAGACATACAATTTTGTTGACGACCACGTAGTTTGAAACCAATGTTGGCTTTGGTTCTGATTCGTGTTCTCGGTCAACAATCATAATCTTGTATCAGCGAACCAAGACATACAATTTCGTTGACGACCTCGTAGTTTGCAACCACCGTTGGCTTTGGTTCTGATTCGTGTTCTCGGTCAACAATCATAATCTTGTATCAGCGAACCAAGATATACAATTTTAATAATGACCTCGTAGTTTGCAACCGCCGTTGGCTTTGGTTCTGATTCGTGTTCTCGGTCAACAATCATAATCTTGTATCATCGAACCAAGATATACAATTTTGTTGACGACCTCGTAGTTTGCAACCACCGTTGGCTTTGGTTTTGATTCGTGTTCTCGGTCAACATTCATAATCTTGTATCAGCGAACTAAGATATACAATTTTGTTGACCTCGTAGTTTGCAACCACCGTTGGCTTTGGTTCTGATTCGTGTTCTCGGTCAACATTCATAATCTTGTATCAGCGAACTAAGATATACAATTTTGTTGACCTCGTAGTTTGCAACCACCGTTGGCTTTGGTTCTGATTCGTGTTCTCGGTCAACATTCATAATCTTGTATCAGCGAACCAAGATATACAATTTTGTTGACCTCGTAGTTTGCAACCACCGTTGGCTTTGGTTCTGATTCGTGTTCTCGGTCAACATTCATAATCTTATATCAGCGAACCAAGATATACAATTTTGTTGACCTCGTAGTTTGCAACTACCGTTGGCTTTGGTTCTGATTCGTGTTCTCGGTCAACAATCATAATCTTATATCAGCGAACCAAGATATACAATTTTGTTGACCTCGTAGTTTGCAACCACCGTTGGCTTTGGTTCTGATTCGTGTTCTCGGTCAACAATCATAATCTTATATCAGCGAACCAAGATATACAATTTTGTTGACCTCGTAGTTTGCAACTACCGTTGGTTTTGGTTCTGATTCGTGTTCTCGGTCAACAATCATAATCTTGTATCAGCGAACCAAGACATACAATTTTGTTGACGACCACGTAGTTTGAAACCAATGTTGGCTTTGGTTCTGATTCGTGTTCTCGGTCAACAATCATAATCTTGTATCAGCGAACCAAGACATACAATTTCGTTGACGACCTCGTAGTTTGCAACCACCGTTGGCTTTGGTTCTGATTCGTGTTCTCGGTCAACAATCATAATCTTGTATCAGCGAACCAAGATATACAATTTTAATAATGACCTCGTAGTTTGCAACCGCCGTTGGCTTTGGTTCTGATTCGTGTTCTCGGTCAACAATCATAATCTTGTATCATCGAACCAAGATATACAATTTTGTTGACGACCTCGTAGTTTGCAACCACCGTTGGCTTTGGTTTTGATTCGTGTTCTCGGTCAACATTCATAATCTTGTATCAGCGAACTAAGATATACAATTTTGTTGACCTCGTAGTTTGCAACCACCGTTGGCTTTGGTTCTGATTCGTGTTCTCGGTCAACATTCATAATCTTGTATCAGCGAACTAAGATATACAATTTTGTTGACCTCGTAGTTTGCAACCACCGTTGGCTTTGGTTCTGATTCGTGTTCTCGGTCAACATTCATAATCTTGTATCAGCGAACCAAGATATACAATTTTGTTGACCTCGTAGTTTGCAACCACCGTTGGCTTTGGTTCTGATTCGTGTTCTCGGTCAACATTCATAATCTTATATCAGCGAACCAAGATATACAATTTTGTTGACCTCGTAGTTTGCAACTACCGTTGGCTTTGGTTCTGATTCGTGTTCTCGGTCAACAATCATAATCTTGTATCAGCGAACCAAGACATACAATTTTGTTGAAGACCTCGTAGTTTGAAACCAATGTTGGCTTTGGTTCTGATTCATGTTCTCGGTCAACAATCATAATCTTGTATCAGCGAATCAAGACATACAATTTTGTTGACGACCTCGTAGTTTGCAACCACCGTTGGCTTTGGTTCTGATTCGTGTTCTCGGTCAACAATCATAATCTTGTATCAGCGAACTAAGATATACAATTTTGTTGACCTCGTAGTTTGCAACCATCGTTGGCTTTGGTTCTGATTCGTGTTCTCGGCCAACATTCATAATCTTGTATCAGCGAACCAAGATATACAATTTTGTTGACCTCGTAGTTTGCAACCAACGTTGGCTTTGGTTGTGATTCGTGTTCTCGGTCCACAATCATAATCTTGTACCAGCGAACCAAGATATACAATTTTGTTAATGACCTCCGAGTTTGCAACCACCGTTGGCTTTGGTTCTTATTCGTGTTCTTGGTCAACAATCATAATCTTGTATCAGCGAACCAAGACATACAATTTTGTTGTCGACCTCGTAGTTTGCAACCACCGTTGGCTTTGGTTCTGATTTGTGTTCTCGGTCAACAATCATAATCTTGTATCAGCGAACCAAGACATACAATTTTGTTGACGACCTCGTAGTTTGCAACCACTGTTGGCTTTGGTTCTGATTCGTGTTATCGGTCAACAATCATAATCTTGTTTCAGCGAACCAAGACATACAATTTTGTTGACGACCTCGTAGTTTGCAACCACCGTTGGCTTTGGTTCTGATTTGTATTCTCGGTCAACAATCATAATCTTGTATCAGCGAACCAAGATATACAATTTTGTTGACGACCTCATAGTTTGCAACAACCGTTGGCTTTGGTTCTGATTCGTGTTCTCGGTCCACAATCACAATCTTGTACCAGCGAACCAAGATATACAATTTTGTTGACGACCTCGTAGTTTGCAACCACCGTTGACTTTGGTTCTGATTCGTGTTCTCGGTCAACAATCATAATCTTGTATCAGCGAACCAAGATATACAATTCTGTTGACGACCTCGTAGTTTGCAACCACCGTTGGCTTTGGTTCTGATTTGTGTTCTCGGTCAACAATCATAATCTTGTATCAGCGAACCAAGACATACAATTTTGTTGACGACCTCGTAGTTTGCAACCACCGTTGGCTTTGGTTCTGATTCGTGTTATCGGTCAACAATCATAATCTTGTTTCAGCGAACCAAGACATACAATTTTGTTGACAACCTCGTAGTTTGCAACCATCGTTGGCTTTGGTTCTGATTCGTGTTCTCGGTCAACAATCATAATCTTGTATCAGCGAACCAAGATATACAATTTTGTTAAGGACCTCGTAGTTTGCAACCACCATTTGCTTTGGTTCTGATTCGTGTTCTCGGTCAACAATCATAATCTTGTATCAGCGAACCCAGATATACAATTTTGTTGACGACCTCATAGTTTGCAACAACCGTTGGCTTTGGTTCTGATTCGTGTTCTCGGTCCACAATCATAATCTTGTACCAGCGAACCAAGATATACAATTTTGTTGACGACCTCGTAGTTTGCAACCACCGTTGACTTTGGTTCTGATTCGTGTTCTCGGTCAACAATCATAATCTTGTATCAGCGAACCAAGATATACAATTCTGTTGACGACCTCGTAGTTTGCAACCACCGTTGGCTGTGGTTCTGATTCGTGTTCTCGGTCAACAATCATGATCTTGTATCAGCGAACCAAGATATACAATTTTATTGACGACCTTATAGTTTGCAACCACCGTTGGCTTTGGTTCTGATTCGTGTTCTCGGTCAACAATCATAATCTTGTATCAGCGAACCAAGATATACAATTTTGTTAAGGACCTCGTAGTTTGCAACCACCATTGGCTGTGGTTCTGATTCGTGTTTTCGGTCAACAATCATAATCTTGTATCAGTGAACCAAGATATACAATTTTGTTGACGACCTCATAGTTTGCAACAACCGTTGGCTTTGGTTCTCATTCGTGTTCTCGGTCAACAATCATAATCTTGTATCAGCGAACCAAGATATACAATTTTGTTGACGACCTCGTAGTTTGCAACCACCGTTGGCTTTGGTTCTGATTCGTGTTCTCGGTCAACAATCATAATCTTGTATCAGCGGACCAAGATATACAATTTTGTTGACGACCTCATAGTTTGCAACAACCGTTGGCTTTGGTTCTGATTCGTGTTCTCGGTCAACAATCATAATCTTGTATCAGCGAACCAAGATATACAATTTTGTTAAGGACCTCGTAGTTTGCAACCACCATTGGCTTTGGTTCTGATTTGTGTTCTCGGTCAACAATCATAATCTTGTATCAGCGAACCAAGATGTACAATTTTGTTGACGACCTCATAGTTTGCAACCACCATTGGCTTTGGTTCTGATTCGTGTTCTCGGTCAACAATCATAATCTTGTATCAGCGAACCAAGATATACAATTTTGTTGACGACCTCATAGTTTGCAACAACCGTTGGCTTTGGTTCTGATTCGTGTTCTCGGTCAACAATCATATTCTTGTATCAGCGAACCAAGATATACAATTTTGTTAAGGACCTCGTAGTTTGCAACCACCATTGGCTTTGGTTCTGATTCGTGTTCTCGGTCAACAATCATAATCTTGTATCAGCGAACCAAGATATACAATTTTGTTAAGGACCTCGTAGTTTGCAACCACCATTGGCTTTGGTTCTGATTCGTGTTCTCGGTCAACAATCATAGTCTTGTATCAGCGAACCAAGATATACAATTTTGTTGACGACCTCATAGTTTGCAACAACCGTTGGCATTGGTTCTGATTCGTGTTCTCGGTCAACAATCATAATCTTGTATCAGCGAACCAAGATATACAATTTTATTAAGGACCTCGTAGTTTGCAACCACCATTGGTTTTGGTTCTGATTCGTGTTCTCGGTCAACAATCATAGTCTTGTATCAGCGAACCAAGATATACAATTTTGTTGACGACCTCATAGTTTGCAACAACCGTTGGCTTTGGTTCTGATTCGTGTTCTCGGTCAGCAATCATAATCTTGTATCAGCGAACCAAGATATACAATTTTGTTAAGGACCTCGTAGTTTGCAACCACCGTTGGCTTTGGTTCTGATTCGTGTTCTCGGTCAACAATCATAATCTTGTATCAGCGAACCAAGATATACAATTTTGTTAAGGACCTCGTAGTTTGCAACCACCATTGGCTTTGGTTCTGATTTGTGTTCTCGGTCAACAATCATAATCTTGTATCAGCGAACCAAGATATACAATTTTGTTAAGGACCTCATAGTTTGCAACCACCGTTGGCTTTGGTTCTGATTCGTGTTCTCGGTCAACAATCATAATCTTGTATCAGCGAACCAAGATATACAATTTCGTTAAGGACCTCGTAGTTTGCAACCACCATTGGCTTTGGTTCTGATTCGTGTTCTCGGTCAACAATCATAATCTTGTATCAGCGAACCAAGATATACAATTTTGTTAAGGACCTCATAGTTTGCAACCACCGTTGGCTTTGGTTCTGATTCGTGTTCTCGGTCAACAATCATAATCTTGTATCAGCGAACCAAGATATACAATTTTGTTGATGACCTCATAGTTTGCAACAACCGTTGGCTTTGGTTCTGATTCGTGTTCTCGGTCAACAATCATAATCTTGTATCAGCGAACCAAGATATACAATCTTGTTAAGGACCTCGTAGGTTGCAACCACCATTGGCTTTGGTTCTGATTCGTGTTCTCGGTCAACAATCATAATCTTGTATCAGCAAACCAAGATATACAATTTTGTTAAGGACCTCGTAGTTTGCAACCACCATTGGCTTTGGTTCTGATTCGTGTTCTCGGTCAACGATCATAATTTTGTATCAGCGAACTAAGATGTACAATTTTGTTGACGACCTCATAGTTTGCAACCACCATTGGCTTTGGTTCTGATTCGTGTTCTCGGTCAACAATCATAATCTTGTATCAGCGAACCAAGATATACAATTTTGTTGACGACCTCATAGTTTGCAACAACCGTTGGCTTTGGTTCTGATTCGTGTTCTCGGTCAACAATCATAATCTTGTATCAGCGAACCAAGATATACAATTTTGTTAAGGACCTCGTAGTTTGCAACCACCATTGGCTTTGGTTCTGATTCGTGTTCTAGATCAACAATCATAATCTTGTATCAGCGAACCAAGATATACAATTTTGTTAAGGACCTCGTAGTTTGCAACCACCGTTGGCTTTGGTTCTGATTCGTGTTCTCGGTTAACAATCATGATCTTGTATCAACGAACCAAGATATACAATTTTATTGACGACCTTATAGTTTGCAACCACCGTTTGCTTTGGTTCTGATTCGTGTTCTCGGTCAACAATCATAATCTTGTATCAGCGAACCAAGACATACAATTTTGTTGACGACCTCGTAGTTTGCAACCACTGTTGGCTTTGGTTCTGATTCGTGTTATCGGTCAACAATCATAATCTTGTTTCAGCGAACCAAGACATACAATTTTGTTGACGACCTCGTAGTTTGCAACCACCGTTGGCTTTGGTTCTGATTCGTGTTCTCGGTCCACAATCATAATCTTGTACCAGCGAACCAAGATATACAATTTTGTTGACGACCTCGTAGTTTGCAACCACCGTTGACTTTGGTTCTGATTCGTGTTCTCGGTCAACAATCATAATCTTGTATCAGCGAACCAAGATATATAATTCTGTTGACGACCTCGTAGTTTGCAACCACCGTTGGCTGTGGTTCTGATTCGTGTTCTCGGTCAACAATCATGATCTTGTATCAGCGAACCAAGATATACAATTTTATTGACGACCTTATAGTTTGCAACCACCGTTGGCTTTGGTTCTGATTCGTGTTCTCGGTCAACAATCATAATCTTGTATCAGCGAACCAAGATATACAATTTTGTTAAGGACCTCGTAGTTTGCAACCACCATTGGCTGTGGTTCTGATTCGTGTTTTCGGTCAACAATCATAATCTTGTATCAGTGAACCAAGATATACAATTTTGTTGACGACCTCATAGTTTGCAACAACCGTTGGCTTTGGTTCTCATTCGTGTTCTCGGTCAACAATCATAATCTTGTATCAGCGAACCAAGATATACAATTTTGTTGACGACCTCGTAGTTTGCAACCACCGTTGGCTTTGGTTCTGATTCGTGTTCTCGGTCAACAATCATAATCTTGTATCAGCGGACCAAGATATACAATTTTGTTGACGACCTCATAGTTTGCAACAACCGTTGGCTTTGGTTCTGATTCGTGTTCTCGGTCAACAATCATAATCTTGTATCAGCGAACCAAGATATACAATTTTGTTAAGGACCTCGTAGTTTGCAACCACCATTGGCTTTGGTTCTGATTTGTGTTCTCGGTCAACAATCATAATCTTGTATCAGCGAACCAAGATGTACAATTTTGTTGACGACCTCATAGTTTGCAACCACCATTGGCTTTGGTTCTGATTCGTGTTCTCGGTCAACAATCATAATCTTGTATCAGCGAACCAAGATATACAATTTTGTTGACGACCTCATAGTTTGCAACAACCGTTGGCTTTGGTTCTGATTCGTGTTCTCGGTCAACAATCATAATCTTGTATCAGCGAACCAAGATATACAATTTTGTTAAGGACCTCGTAGTTTGCAACCACCATTGGCTTTGGTTCTGATTCGTGTTCTCGGTCAACAATCATAATCTTGTATCAGCGAACCAAGATATACAATTTTGTTAAGGACCTCGTAGTTTGCAACCACCATTGGCTTTGGTTCTGATTCGTGTTCTCGGTCAACAATCATAGTCTTGTATCAGCGAACCAAGATATACAATTTTGTTGACGACCTCATAGTTTGCAACAACCGTTGGCATTGGTTCTGATTCGTGTTCTCGGTCAACAATCATAATCTTGTATCAGCGAACCAAGATATACAATTTTGTTAAGGACCTCGTAGTTTGCAACCACCATTGGTTTTGGTTCTGATTCGTGTTCTCGGTCAACAATCATAATCTTGTATCAGCGAACCAAGATATACAATTTTGTTAAGGACCTCGTAGTTTGCAACCACCATTGGCTTTGGTTCTGATTCGTGTTCTCGGTCAACAATCATAGTCTTGTATCAGCGAACCAAGATATACAATTTTGTTGACGACCTCATAGTTTGCAACAACCGTTGGCATTGGTTCTGATTCGTGTTCTCGGTCAACAATCATAATCTTGTATCAGCGAACCAAGATATACAATTTTGTTAAGGACCTCGTAGTTTGCAACCACCATTGGTTTTGGTTCTAATTCGTGTTCTCGGTCAACAATCATAGTCTTGTATCAGCGAACCAAGATATACAATTTTGTTGACGACCTCATAGTTTGCAACAACCGTTGGCTTTGGTTCTGATTCGTGTTCTCGGTCAGCAATCATAATCTTGTATCAGCGAACCAAGATATACAATTTTGTTAAGGACCTCGTAGTTTGCAACCACCGTTGGCTGTGGTTCTGATTCGTGTTCTCGGTCAACAATCATAATCTTGTATCAGCGAACCAAGATATACAATTTTGTTAAGGACCTCGTAGTTTGCAACCACCATTGGCTGTGGTTCTGATTCGTGTTTTCGGTCAACAATCATAATCTTGTATCAGTGAACCAAGATATACAATTTTGTTGACGACCTCATAGTTTGCAACAACCGTTGGCTTTGGTTCTCATTCGTGTTCTCGGTCAACAATCATAATCTTGTATCAGCGAACCAAGATATACAATTTTGTTGACGACCTCGTAGTTTGCAACCACCGTTGGCTTTGGTTCTGATTCGTGTTCTCGGTCAACAATCATAATCTTGTATCAGCGGACCAAGATATACAATTTTGTTGACGACCTCATAGTTTGCAACAACCGTTGGCTTTGGTTCTGATTCGTGTTCTCGGTCAACAATCATAATCTTGTATCAGCGAACCAAGATATACAATTTTGTTAAGGACCTCGTAGTTTGCAACCACCATTGGCTTTGGTTCTGATTTGTGTTCTCGGTCAACAATCATAATCTTGTATCAGCGAACCAAGATATACAATTTTGTTAAGGACCTCGTAGTTTGCAACCACCATTTGCTTTGGTTCTGATTCGTGTTCTCGGTCAACAATCATAATCTTGTATCAGCGAACCCAGATATACAATTTTGTTGACGACCTCATAGTTTGCAACAACCGTTGGCTTTGGTTCTGATTCGTGTTCTCGGTCCACAATCATAATCTTGTACCAGCGAACCAAGATATACAATTTTGTTGACGACCTCGTAGTTTGCAACCACCATTGGCTTTGGTTCTGATTTGTGTTCTCGGTCAACAATCATAATCTTGTATCAGCGAACCAAGATATACAATTTTGTTAAGGACCTCGTAGTTTGCAACCACCATTTGCTTTGGTTCTGATTCGTGTTCTCGGTCAACAATCATAATCTTGTATCAGCGAACCCAGATATACAATTTTGTTGACGACCTCATAGTTTGCAACAACCGTTGGCTTTGGTTCTGATTCGTGTTCTCGGTCCACAATCATAATCTTGTACCAGCGAACCAAGATATACAATTTTGTTGACGACCTCGTAGTTTGCAACCACCGTTGACTTTGGTTCTGATTCGTGTTCTCGGTCAACAATCATAATCTTGTATCAGCGAACCAAGATATATAATTCTGTTGACGACCTCGTAGTTTGCAACCACCGTTGGCTGTGGTTCTGATTCGTGTTCTCGGTCAACAATCATGATCTTGTATCAGCGAACCAAGATATACAATTTTATTGACGACCTTATAGTTTGCAACCACCGTTGGCTTTGGTTCTGATTCGTGTTCTCGGTCAACAATCATAATCTT
>CALNHX010004592.1:0-123959 GCA_940337035.1 Agriotes lineatus
GGTTCGGGGTCACACCCATATGGAAAGTGATGTGGACGATAGCATGATTGAAAGATTCAAATGAAAAGAAAACAAGTTAATTGCCCAATTGAAAATCCACACGATTGGATGCAAATGGTAAGGCAAGTAGGGAAAAAGAAGCTTTTTATAGTCAGTGAAATGAATATTGAAGATTTTTTGGACTTTGCAGAGCTATTCAAAATTCCATTTCATAACAGAAAAATTAGCACTGGGAAAGCCAATCATAACTGGTGACAAATTCGCTGGCTGCGCTTTGACAAGCAAAGTAAGGGCATGCTACATTGCAAGGTATCTCCTGAAGTTAATGAATTATTAAAGACAGTTAGTTTTAAAAGACGAGGAAACTTCAATCAAGAGCTACGACCCCCTAAAAAGTATAGTGGGCCTGCGCCTATAACCGTAGACTAGAAACAGAACCTTATGGAGCTTCTACCGTACATATCGCGAACATGGTATGACTTTTACAAAGACTTAACTACCTGCGAAGATGCTGGGAACATTCTTCCTGACACCTTTGAAGATGGAGAAGAAGCAGATAACTTAATGTTTGAAATATTGTTTTAGTGGCAAAAGGTCAAATACTGTGTTTTAGGGCAGTGATTAATGTAATTACTTACATTATCACTGAATCCTCAATGTATTTTTTACGAGTTAACATTACTTTACTTTAGATGACGTTGTATGTTTACAACGTAACATATTTAGTTAAATCGTTAAATGTTCCTTTGTTCAATATTGCAATAAATTTTGATCCCTTTATATGATGTCTTACCTGTATACTTCGTATATCTATGATTTAGTACAAAAGGGGTCAAGTCTAATTAAATTCCGTGATAAAAGAGTCAAGTCATCAAAAATAAAACTGACTTAAGTTATCAATTATCTGGATAAATCATCAAACAAAACACCCCAAACAACATGTATTAGCATGATTTTCCAAGTATGCAAATTAAAAACAGATCTGACATTTTTCTTTAAACCTTTAAACTGTGTTTTTTCAGTTCCTATAAATTTGACTTATCCCCCTTTACACACGCACCCGTGAATTAGAACAGTAAATGGAAAATTGCAAAAAATCACTTTTGAGAGCGGGAATTTAGATGTATTTAATTTCCTCAAAACAAAAATCGATATAACGAACGCACATGAAAGAGAATGTTATTCTTTTTTAATGAAATGGAATTGAAGAAGAGTTGGGACTATAATACATCTTTGGGCAATTACATTGGCAATGCAACCTTACCGTCGTATTCAGGACTAGCGAATAAAACACTGGTTATTATGTTGAGGGGTGTATCCTCCAGACGAAAACAGGTAGTGGCATATTATTTCAGTGGAAATAAAACAAATGGTTCTGCACTGAAATAGCTATTTACGTTATTAGACCGGTAGCAACATTTTTATGGCCGCGCCAATACTTTACAGGTCGAGCCCATAGGGCGAGAAATTAACTTTTATCTGAACTAGGACGTAGGCCGTCCGCTCACTGAGACGACGCGATTACGGCGCAACTGATACGAAACTCATATTCAGAGAGTTTATTGTAACGCCCAATGTGTAAATGCGTTTATTTTAAAATGCAATTTGGAAACGTTACTGAATATGTAACAACATAATCTATTCTACGGAGGAAGGAATTCTATTGATCAAATGGTATAAAGACTTCAGTTTACAGCAAGTATGTGGGTTATTGCATGTTACATTCCCTCTTTTTATTTGTGATTCTTCTTTTTCAATAAAATTACAGTTCATATATTGCATTTTAAAATAAACGCATTTACACCTGGCGTGGCGAATCCTTAGAAACCAATAGTAACAATCAAGTCCTCTTGGAAACGGGAATACCACTTTCTGCATTAAAATAAATTCACTGTATAAGCGATAATCGCGTGACGATTGTTCTATGGGTTTATATGCTTCACTGCACACTAAGGCAACTGCGATGCGAACACGATGCAACTTGCACAAAATAGTTGCTCGCGACAATATCAATCGTAAGGCGATTAGTCGTGTTAAAGTTGCTTTGTGAAATACATGATAATCCCGCAAAGAATGTCAATTTCTACAAGCCGTTGAAAAATATCCTTTCCTATATAAATATAAGCTAGCGGAATATGCGAGAAGAAACATTGTAGACCAAGTTTGGCAAAGGGTATCAGATGAAGTAAAAGAGACAGGTAAGACTCTCAATAGTTGCGCTGGTAGCCTTCCTCTCAAGTCAACATTTTGAAGTTCTTTGTCAATATTTAGATTTACATTGCTACTGTTGTTGTTCCCTCTCTTTTACAAATAAAGTTATGAAGAATAGTATGATAGTAATAGTTAATAGTATTTTCATTCGTACAGCGAATGCGGGTCATTAATACCTGAAACTTCTGCGGCATCATTCCGACAGAGCATTCCACACATTTCCGTCCAATACTTAATCGATAGTTAAAATACCCGTTTCTTATTATCTAGGATTCTTTTAGGATACGGTCTCATATGATAACGCTTTAGTTGAAATGCTTCATCTCCCACAAAAAAAACTGCATTGTGTGGCAGAACACCGCTTTCAGGTAAATTTAAACCATCTCCTTCTAACCAGCGCCCTATTCTTGAAGCACGAAAAACTCCAGCGTCACTATTTCTTCCGATATAGCCAACTTCAATCATAACAAAATTACCATCTGCATCAACACATGCCATTAGTACTATCGAATGATAAGATTTGTAATTAAAGTTGATAAATCCGGAGTCTGTAAGTTTTTGTATTCGTATATGTTTACCGTCGATGGATCCTACATAATGTGGAAGATTTCAAAGCTCACAAAATCTGTTTGTAATAGATTTCCATTGCTGACTATCTGATAACGGCATATAGTCTGGCTGCAGGTATGTCCATTAGGGTGGGCTGAATTTTTTTTTCTTTACGCTATACCGAAAAAAACTTGTCTCTAGGATAGGTAATTAAAATGCAACAAAGAAAAAAATGTTGTACCTAACTCTCAGCTAGCGCATTAGACTTTAATTTTTTTTAAAGTACCTAAACAGCTGCATATTGGGCTACTATAGTGAAAATCCTTTATAGTAGAGTTATAAAAACACACAAAATTATTGAAAAGCTAGTATTTTTTAAATCTCAGGTAGCGCAATGGACATGAAAATCACGCTTTATAGCGTCGAGTGCGGGTGACGGCTGCGCGTTCGTGCGATGACCCGGTCATCCGGCCCCCTCCAACCATACTTTCTCCGCCCACAATGCACCGCGCGTGGACGCCGGCGGCCATGTTATGTTCTCTGTTACTCGGCAGTTTATGTTTGCAGACGCTATTAGACTGACCTGTAGTTGCTCTGAGTTGACGGTGCAGATTATGTTTATAATTATTTGAGTGAAGTTTAAGTTCAATTTAGCTTGCGTTATGGCTATTTCCAAAAAAAAATAACTCGCAGTGAGTTTGATTGCCCGTTGTTCGGCTGCCCGAGGGAGTTGCCTGTGAGTAAGCTTCCAACTTACCAAGATGTTCTTAGGAACTGTTTTCATGAACAGTATATCTTAGCTTTAGAAAGTAACAAGCCTGGTAGTTTCTCTCAGATTTCTAATATTGTCGCCCCAAAAGTAAAAGCCATCTTTGACAAAGCGTCAATACCAACAGTGACGCCCTACAGAATTGTCCAGCTAATAAATTCATACCATGATAGCTACCGTAATCTAATGAAGTGCTTTAAGCGTAACAAGGAGAAAGAAAAGTACAAACAGAAAATTGAGGAATTCAAGCAAAAGGCCTTATCACTCTTTGATGTTTCTGCATGCAAATGTAAAATAACATACTCTTGCAACTGCAAAAAGGTCCCTGAGCTCTGTGAGTGCCCTTTATCGATGTCATGTAAATGTGAAAAATATTTTTAAAAAATCCAGCGCTTGAACTAAAGTTCTTGTTTCTCCAAAGGAATGTTGGAGTAGGAAAAATTGGAAATTTAGACAAAAGGGAGTAAAAAAAGTTAGTTTCGCAGTCTTCATGTTCTAAGGATTCAACTAAACCAACAGAAGGTTCGGACGAAAGTTCAACAGAAGAGCCAGACGTTTCCGATGACAACTACATTCCTACTCCAGTCAAACAGCCGTGGCAGATGCGGATACAATTAAAAAATACCGCATTGACCAGTGACCGATTTGGAGTGTCGGACAGGGCAACTGCAGCTATTGCCTTCAGTGTGCTGAATAACTTTGGTCTTGCAACGAAAGGGGACGATTCTCTTATAATAGATAAGAATAAGGTAAGAAGGGAAAAAAAAATCATACAGATCAAATATCCAAGACGACAGCACAAGTGAGCCAAACGTAATACAAGGGCTGTACTTTGATGGCCGAAAGGATAATACGCTGAAAATTGATAAAATAAATCAAAAGTGTTTCCGAAGAACAGTAAAAGAAGAGCACTATTCAATTATAAAAGAACCTGGCTCCATTTATGTTGGCCATGTATCACCAACTACTGAAACTGCAAAAGAGATTGCCAGTGCCATATTGGATCAATTAAAAAGCTCAATTTTTTTGTTAGACGAGCTGGACGTAATTGGATGTGATGGTACCGTCACCAATACAGGCTGGAAAGCTGGTGTAATCCGCACGATTGAAGAAGAAATTAAAAGACCACTGTAGTGGGGAGTTTGCCTTTTGCACTTTAATGAATTACCGTTCCGGCACTTCTTCAAGCTTTGGATGGTGAAACGACTGGGCCAAAATCTTTTAGTGGTCCTATTGGCTCACAACTTACAAAATGTGAAAAACTTCCAGTTGTGAAATTTGAAAGCATTGAATGTGAGATTCCAGATATCGATCGGAAAATTTTAAGTAAAGACCAGCAATATCTCCTGGACATAAGTTCTGCTATAAAGTCCGGCACTTGGACGGGAGACTTAGCAATTCGTGAATCAGGTCCTCTTTCCCATTCCCGATGGCTGACAAAGGCAAACAGAGTTCTTCGTCTGTACATAAGTGTTGACAATCCCTCTGAAGAGCATCACATTTTGCTATGCTTCATACTTAAATCGTACATGCCTGTATGGTTTAAGATTAGAAAAGTAAGTACCTTACAGATGGACCAAAACATGTTTTTGAGTTAATAGAATCTTCAAGATTCCTGCCAGAAAACTTGATTAAGGTGATCGATCCGGTAATTGAAAGAAATGCGTTCTTCGCGCATCCGGAGAACTTGCTCCTTAGCATGATAGTTGATGAAAGGGTCCATATCAGAGTTAGGGTTTAGAAGAATTATAAGAGCAAGGGCCATAGCTTCCAAAAAAAAGCTAATCCGAACTTTCAAACCGCCAAAAATCAACTTCCAGGCAAAAAAATATTACGAAATTACTGATTGGACTACTACTGCTTTTTCTCCACCACCTTTGTTGCGAAGAGTATCTGACGAAGATATTAGGGCTAAGGTTTCAACTGCCAAAACAGCAATAGAATGGAACTTCCACAAATTTCCGTGTCATATGCAAGCGGTTGAGCGCTGTGTGAAATTGGTAACTGAAGAGATGGTTTCATCCGAACAGCGCCGCTATCAAGAGATTCAATGCCAAGTTTTTCAAGGAAACGTAATTTCAATGTTCAAACTATGTCAAGGACTATGATTTAAGAAGGTTACAAAAATAATGTTGAAGTGTGAGAATTGGAAATTGTATTTCACAATGAATTTTGTAAGTAATAAACTCTTATGGATAAATTTATATATTATCTATTTATTTATATTATTCCTTTAGGTATTTGTTGTATCAACATTATAAAGCTAAAAACACAAGAGTGGTGGGCTCAAACAAGCTACATGCCGCACCGAGCCACAGCCGACGGGCACTCAAAAAGTGATAAATTAACGATATTGAAGCGTTTTGCGCTACCGCAGATTTAAAAAATACTACCTTTTCAATAATTTAGTGTGTTTTTATAACGATACTATAGAGCGTCTCAGGGTGACAAGACAGCGTGGAGAGGATAGGGAATGCTTTCCTTATGGGAATTTCGCTCCGACGTTGCCAGTTCTATGCAACGGGTGATGGTATAAGTTGACCGAAATAGACGAAAACCAGAAGTTCCCAATAAGTTCTCACGCAAAATTTTAATTCAGAAAGCATCATTTGTAGTTCAGATTAATCAGTTTGAGAAAGTATAATTTGTAATTCAGAAAACATTATTTATACAGGGTGATTTATAATAGGTGTAAAACACTTTACTATCTTGTTCCGGAAGTAATTTTAAGATAAAAATGTCATATGGACATAGGTCATATTCCAATTAGTTACAGAACTACAACATATTTAAATTTTAGTGAATTAGTAATGATTATTAAAGAACAATTTCAAAACATAAGTAAAAACAAATTGGAATATGACCTATGTCCATATGACATTTTTATCTTAAAATTACTTCCGGAACAAGATAGTAAAGTGTTTTACACCTATTATAAATCACCCTGTATAGAAGAGTATAAATAATTAATACCTATATCTTATCATTTTTAAAACTGAAGTAATTTACTGCACATCAGGTTTAACGTCTGCTGTATGCATCAAATTGGTTCTTAATTACAACCATAATGAGGGTGACAAATTTGTACTTCCAAAAGTTTGAGTGATTCATAACTACTTTCTAATGCAAAATAAATTAATAAGCCATTAGGGTAATTTTTGTACAAAATATGTTTAGTCTTCATCTGTTCTCAGAGCCTGTTGACATATTCCATTTGCGATTATTTTTGCATAGTGTTCTATACATTTATCTATTGTTAGTGCTTTTATTGTTGTTTATTGTTGTTTTGACCGCTCAATGGAGGAAATTGTTAAATAGAAACGTGGACAATCTTTGCAAGTTTCAGAAAAGCAAATAGTAATGAATCTCGTCAGTTACCATTTAAATCAAACTAACGATTTGATATCCACTATAATCAATTTAAATATATAAACTCGATTGCCGTGAAACACATATTCGTTTTATTTATTTTTACCGGCTATCAAATCCACTAAATTTGGCGAATTTTATGCTTGTTAAAACCTAATTTTACTCATTAAAAAACTATGACAAGTTCCGATTAAAAGAATTATGTGTTTGTGATGACGGAGATCTTACTGTACGTAATTGTTTCGTTCTTAAACTTGTTTGAATGCCACCGACAAAACGTACCAGGTAATGAGGGATTATAGTTAAGCTGTCTCTATTACAATAGCCGGATTTGTTTGTCTGTGATGGGGGCATATTTTCTACAGAACACTTTTGTGGAGACATATGGCATCGCTGTTTGCCATAAGGCCCTGTACTGTCTAGTCACCCTGAGACGCAGTATATAAAGGATTTTCACTATAGCAGCCCAATATGCTGCATTGCAGCTGTTTAAGTACTTTCACTTATAATACTAGTAGTCAAAGTTATGTCTACTATTTTTGCGGTCGTGTCACGAATGTCTATTGCGGTTTGGTACGATTACATCCCAAACACAATGGACATGAATAGTAATACCACCGCAAAAATAATCTACTTAACTTTGACTAAGAATGGTGTTCGGGGGACTATTTAATGAACTAAACTACTTTTTCAAATTAGTTTTCAGTAAATCTAGCAGCAAACTACGCAATTTCTATAGTAAAAGAATACTAATATTGAGAGACACGTTTTTTTCGGTATAGCGTAAAGAAAAAAAAAGAAAAAAATTTTTCAGCCCACCCTAATGTCCATGTAGCATTTATAGTATCCGCTACAATGTCCCAATGGTACTTTCCCCACGGGAAAAGTAAAATGAAAGTCCTGTAAACATAACGGTTGGCGCCATCGAAATGTGAACTCTTTTTCAGTTATAATTTCGGCATTACATCATAGGTAACATGACATATTTGACAGTTCCTGAAAAATAATATTTTACGTATATTTATGAGTATATGTACAACATTCAAGAAGAAAAATGCCAAAACATTTAACTGAGGCGCAAAAACCGAGGGCTATCGCTTAGTTGGACGAAAATTGTTCCTTAGGTACAGTAGCTGCTCAATTAAATGTTAGTAAAAGTTGCATATTCTATGTCAAAGGGCGTTGGCAAAAAAACAGAGATTGAGAAAACCAGCAAGACAAGGTTTACGGAGGGTCTCTAATAAGAATGACGACAATGTCTGGTCGAATCTATTCACCAGTGAAAGCTCGAGAAAAAACACATTTTTCAGGACCACTTAAACCAGTACAAAGACATTTAAAACAATCAAGAGTTTAAAAGTTGTATTGCTGCACACAAAATATTCCTATCTGACGGGTACAAACGCAGAAGTGCGCAGTTTGCACAGGAATTCTTCAATTGCGGTAAGGAATTCTGGAGCAGCGTCGTGTTTTCTGATGAAAAGGCTTTTCAGTCTTGCAATGTTGGGAGACTACGTGTCTATCGAACTAGGAACTCAAGATTTGAGGAGAATTACACACTGCGCACTAGTAGTGGACGCTTTTCCGTTAATGTATGGGCATGGATAGGTGTTCAAGCACCTGGAGTGTGATGGAAAATTATGGACGATTTACGGCAGCAAATTATAGAAATATGTTACAAAACGTGGTGTTACCATCAATTAGGCACATTTTTCTTGACGATTTCGTTTTTCAGCATGTGAGCAATTCATACGACCTGAATAATAAGAGAGTGGATGGGTAACAACCATGTCAACGTTTTACCTTGGCGGGCAGAAAGTCCAGACTTACACCCGATCGAAAACATATGGGGTTGTATAATTAACAAGATATACAAAATGCCTTTTAGGCATTATGTCTAAGACAAGAAGACTAGAAAATGTGGAGACCCATGGTTCCGCTATAAAATATTAGTTTTTAAACTTTGTTCAAGTAGTTACTTATTATTGAATAAGAGTTATTTTCAACTGATTTACTTTTAAATTGTGAGATTTTAATAGTACCTAATTCTAAAGAAAATACTTTTTGACCATATAATTCTCGCCACAGAGCAAAACCTTATTTACTATAATAAAAATCAGAAAAAAATGCCATGGCAGCGAGAATCCGTTCACATTTCGATGATCCCAACTGTACATCCGGTTGCCAGGTACCTGCAACAAAGTAGAAGAGACATCAAGGATGAAATGGTCGGAGGAATATCTCATGTCTTTAGAAATGTTGTATTTATATAAAAATAGTTGTTTAAGTCTGCCTCTCAGCGCTTTCTCCTGTCACTGCCTCTAATATATTAGTTATCACTAAGGAAGATTGTTTTAGTGAGTGAATGCAAGGAACGGTGGAAAAACGTTCGAACAGTAATTGTCAGGCAACTAAAACCAGGTCGTCCCGGCAAAAAGCAAAAAACCCTATTATTTAAATGAGCTTATATTACCGTTTATGAAAACGGCAAATAAAGTGGATGACCGAGGAAATATACCATCTCCTCGACCTACTGAGCAGAACGCTGATTTACCACTTACATCACAGGATGAAGAAAACGAAATTGGGGAGAATAATGATATGACAAAACACGACCAAGACGCTACACCACAGCACAGTAAAGCCCCTTCTGAAGCAGATACAAGCAGTGAAGTGGATAAATATAAAACAAAAATAGGAAAAAAGCGAAACCAGAGCATATCCAAGATTGACAAGTCGTTTGTGGAATTTTTATAATCTCGGATAAATCCGGCAAGGTCAAACAAGGAAACTGAGACTGACGTTCGAAAAATTTTTCTTCTCAGGTTGTTACCAGAAATCAATGACTCTACACAACCCCAAATGCGCCAGCTTAAGCGAAAATTATTTCAGCTTATTGATGAAATCATAATCGCTCAAACTCTTTTTTTTAATACCAGTAATTCTTCGGCTACTAACTACACGGTTCTATACCCGCCGGCTTTAAGGATTCCGTCATCTCAACCGTCTGTTACCTTCAACATTGAATTCACTGACATAAATTAACTACCTAGTTTTGAAAGAAATGAGTTATTTTTATATTGCATGTAGCATTGAACCTATGACTTTGTTTTATAATAATAAATAAAGTAAAATTGTGCCTTAAGGCTCTCCGTCCACTAGTTCGACGCGACTGCGATGCGATTAGGATGCAACTACGACATACCTACGATGCGATCACGATGGCAATTCGTGTTATGCACATCAAAGCAATTACTATAGCAGCTGAGCATACTTCTGTATGTCACTAATTTACCAGAGAATTATCCACTTGGAGCTTGTTGATAATCGTCTAATAATAAAGTTGAAGAAAAGCTATGAAGTTTAGTTAAACGTATCAGAAATATATTTTCACTAAGAAAATAAAATTTTTGGGGCCCAGTAATTAATTTGTTTTTAATATAAAATACAAAATTGTCATTGGCATTGACTGCCAGTATTTTGTATACAATATGCAGACAAAATTTATATCGTTAACAAGAAGAGTAATTAAAGGCTTTCCGCTCACTGAGACGACGCGATTACGACGCAACTGACAAGAAACTTATAACCGATAATCGCGTAGCGATCGTTCTATGGCTCTCCGTCCACTGCTCAGACGCGACTGCGACGCGATTACGATGCAACTACGACATATCTACGATGCGATCCCGACGGCAACTCGTGTTATGCACATCACAGCAATTTGTTCTCAGTCTGCTGCAAAATATTTTCGAGTGACGATGATGATGAGGTGGTTGTAGCTTACTGATACATAAAAATAAGAATAGGAAACCAAAAAGGGAGTCCACGTTCACCCCTATATATCAAAAATAATAAAGAGTGCAATACCTTTATTTTATAGCAACAAGAAAGCTCTCCCAACATGAGTAAAATCATGTTACCGAATGTCAAAAGAGAGCTTTAACATATTAGTAGAAAAGGTTAGCGATAATCGCGTGGCGATTTTTCTATGGGTTTATGTACTTCACTACACAGTGCTGCGATTGCGATGCGATCGCGATGCAACTTCCACAACATAATAATTGCTCGCGACTGTCAGTGCGAATCGCGAAGCGATTAGTTGCGGGGTAAAATGCAAGGATTGTCAAAGGCTCTCCGTCCACTGGCCCTATGCGACTTCGATGCGATTACGATGCAACTACGACATACCTACGATGCGATCGTGACGGTAACTTGTATTATGCACATCAGAGCAATTTATTTTCAGTCTGGTGCAAAATAGTTTCGAGTGATGATGATAATGACGTGGTTGTAGCTTACTGATACATACGAAATCAGGACAGGGAACCAAAAAGGTAGTCCACTTTCACCCCTATATCAAAAATAATAAAGAGGGCAATACCTTTATTTTATTGCAGCAAGGAAGCTCACCCAACATGAGCAAAATCATGTTACCGAATGTCAAAAGAGAACTTTAATGTATTAGTGAAAGAGTTTAAGTCGTCGATTGAATGACGCGGCATTACTATAAGGGTATTTTTGTACTAATTTGACAGTCCTTGCATTTTTACCCCGCAACTTCAACGCAACTAATCGCTTCGCGATTGGTACTGACAGTCGGGAGCAATTATTTTGTGCAAGTTGCATCGCGATCGCATCGCAATCGCAGCAGTGTGCAGTGAAGTACATAAACCCATAAGACAATCGCCACGCGATTATCGCTTATGAGTTTCCTGTCAGTTGCGTCGTAATCGCGTCGTCTCAGTGAGCAGACGGCCTTAGGCTCTCCGTTCACTAAGCCGACGCGACTGCGATACGATTACGATGCAACTACGACATACCTACGATGCGATCGCGACGGCAACTTGTGTTATGCATATCAGAGCAATTTTTTCTCAGTCTGGTGCAAAATGTTTTCGAATGATGATGATGATGACGTGGTTGTAGCTTACTGATACATACGAAATAAGGACAGGAAACCGAAATGGAAGTCCACGTTCACCCCCTATATCAAAAATTATAAAGAGTGCAAAAAAAATACCGAATGTCAAAAGAGAACTCTAATGTATTAGTGGAAGGGTTTAAGTCGTCGATTGAAAGGCGCGGCATCAATATAAGGGCATTTTTGTACTAATTCGGCATTCCTTGCATTTTTACCTCGCAACTTCAACGCAACCAATTGCTTCGCGATTGGCACTGACAGTCGCCAGCAATTATTTTGTGCAACTTGCATCGCGATCGCATCGGAATCGCAGCGTGCAGTAAAGTGCATAAACCCATAGAACAATCGCCACGCGATTATCGCGTATGAGTTTCTTATCAGTTGCGTCGTAATCGCGTCGTCTCAGTGAGCGGACGGCCTTAGTGTTAATTTTATAGTATGAACAAAAAGTAACTCCACCAAAGGTGGTACCTTTGGAATTACATTACAACACCAGAAAATTATATTTAATTCTTGCAGATTCTTGTCAATGACGTTATTGACGTTTAAATTAAAAATGCAGTATTGTAAGGAAACTTACCAAAATTAATAAACAGAAAATTACAATCATAACAGAGAGCATTTAGAACAAAATTAATAAAATAAAATTAGCATAGCGTTTGTGTTAATGGAGATACCACTAAATTCAAGGTTCTTGTTAGGCATACATAACCTCATTTCTGTCTGTAAACAAATTGAAAGTTTGGAAATGTTACAAAATTTTAGTTTATACACATTTACACGAGGTGCTGAAAATGCATTCCTTCTTCTTGCAAGCACAGCCTCACACGTCGTTTCATGTTTTCAAAGACAATTTGCAACAATTCTGGTATTTTGCATTACATGCCTCGGTGATTCGTTCCTTTAGTTCTAAAATCATATGAACATGTGTTTTAATTACTGAATTTTTTAGAAGTGAAAATAAAAGAAATCCAAAAGGGCGAGATCACAACATCTGGGTGGGCAAAGATCTTTTGAAATTAATCGGTCATCAAAGAACTGCTGTAGATATTCCAACGGCGTTCCAGCTACTTGAGGCCTTGCGTTATCTTGTTGCAAGTATCGTTGTCGAATTTCATCGTCATGGAGTTCATTCACAAATTCGTCAAGAATGTTGTTTTGATATCTTTCGGTATTTATTGTATCTTCAAAGAATATTGGTCCGAGAATACAATTCATTAATTACGTGGCCCTTTTTAAACCAATTGGAAGCATAAAAACCCTTTGATACATGTGTACGACAGCAGTGATACAAAAAAAAATTCGTATCACCTTATTCTGGTCTGTTGCTACGCAAAAGTGTGAAAATAATTTATTTGTCAATTTTGACATTTCAGTTATTTTCGTTGTGCAAAATGACTGGACAACGGGTTCGCACAGGGGAGCGGTTTAAAGTTCGCGCACGGTTTTTCGGCTCTAAAAAATCGAATTTTTGTAACCTAACCTAACCTAACCTAACCTAACCTACCCTAACCTAACCTATCCTAACCTAACCTTACCTATCCTAACCTAACCTTACCTAACCTAACCTAACCTCACCTAACCTTACCTAACCTAACCTCACCTAACCTAACCTATCCTAACCTAACCTGACCTAACCTTACCTAACCTAACCTAACCTAACCTAACCTAACCTAACCTACCCTACCCTAACCTAACCTAACCTAACATAACCTTACCTAACCTAACCTATCCTAACCTAGCCTAACCTAACCTAATTTATCCTAACCTAACCTAACCTAACCTTACCTAACCTTACCCAACCTAACCTAACCTAACCTTACCTTACCTAACCTAACCTAACATAACCTTACCTAACCTAACCTATCCTAACCTGACCTAACATAACCTAACCTGTCCAAACCTAACCTAACCAACCTAACCTAACCTAACCTAACCTAACCTAACCTAACCTAACCTAACCTAACCTAACCTAACCTAACCTATCCTAATCTAACCTAACCTCACCCAACCCAAACCAACCCAACCCAACCCAACCCAACCCGACCCAACCCAACCCCACCCAAACCAATCCAAACCAACCCAATCCAACCCGACCCAACCCAACCCAAACCAATCCAAACCAACCCAATCCAACCCGACCCAACCCGACCCAACCCAACCCAACCCAACACACATGATTTAACACAAAGACATTTAAAAGCGAACGCGAAATAGACTTAGTGTGGCACATTTTAATTTTTACTGTGCTGTATCTCAGTAACCGTTGGTCTGCCCCGAATGTCCCCAGCAGCAATATTGTTCAGCTCGACGAGACGAGTCGAATGGTGTATAACACAGTGAAACAATTTTTTGGCGTCGCTTAATTGTTTCGCCATTTAGCAATTTATTTCAGGCTTAACCTGTATATTTTTATTTGAATTATATATCCTTTGCATTTCGAATTCGTAAATTTTCCAAAGCAGCTTATTTTGTACCTGTATCGAGTTCCTTTCGTTTGCGCGATGCCCTTTCTGACCTGCGCTATTTCTTATCAGAGTCCGAGCCTTCCTTTGGGCACGAATTGTTCGTACCTGGCACTTGCTATTTTGGGGCCCGCCGTCTCCGGCGTGGTTAAACAATGTTCAAGTCAAATTACGTGCGCTCAACCAATTTCTATGAGCTCTGTGTTCCTAAGGGCTGATTAAGATCAGGTACGATTGCGCTTTTCTGTCTTATTATCCCTATAGTAATTACATTTTTTCTTAGCTCTTAAATAATAGTTTTAACCCAAGAATTTGATCGGGAAGGCAATGCCGCCGCCCAGTTATAATTTTCCACACCGGCTAATGCCTTATTCACCTCTGCCGTTGGGAATGTTGTGCTGCTACGATTACGGATGCATCCAAGGTGTTTATAGCCACGTGGTGTAGCAACCCCTGACCAACATCTTTTCCCTGAGTAGAGGTTAGTGCCAAAAGCTACTATAGACCGGCTATTCCACGATTACGTTGTGTTAAATTATTTTCTACACCTGAACTTTTATTCTAAAATTATCATTCTTAAAATCTGCATTTACGCTTACCATCATTATAAATCTGTAAAGCTCAATTTTATACATGCTGTTGTATGTTCATATTTAAACTTTTACGCAAATCTTTAATTTTGGTTAATGTAGTTGCAATTTTTGATGTGTATTGACCCGTTGTTAGGGGAGCATTCACGCTTTTTGATTTCAATAACCTAAAAGGGTTTTATTAAATGAATGAGGTATGCATATCCCACGAATGTTTTTTGTTAAAGATATTAAAATAACCCGAAAGGGGTTCTTAATTTTATGCGTGTCGCAACCTTCAGTTTACGTACACAATTTTGTTCTAACATTATTTGCATTTTAATTATTCAGATTATTTATTACTGACACTTCAAAACTTTTTATTGATTATTAATTAAACGTTAGTCACTTGCAGTTTATTTTCTCTTATTATTCGAAATCTTTTGATTTCGGGCGCCCATTTCCTTTTCCTTTTTTGAAGACATTCCAGGGTACACAGTTGATGATTTGAACCTACGATCCAAGGCCGCCGAAATTTGAGTTAGTTAGGGCCATTGCGGTGAGTAAAGAGTTTTTCAGAGCTGCCGTGGTGTATAAACTGTAGGGGGGTTGATCTGCGATTTTTACTACCATTGCTTAATTTTATTAATTAATCGCAGGTCGGCTTCTTTATTGTTTCAACATGTCGATGGGAGTTGGTCGCTAAATTAGAATAGGTTATGTTAGGTAAGGTTAGGTTAGGTGGCGCGCAGTGTGACTTGTTATTAGCCTTCGGTGAGGTACACTGCGCGAAATGCTGTGCGGCGCCCCGCCAAAGGCCCCAGAGTGTTTTCCACGAAGAAAAAAGTTTATAAAAAAAAACTTTAGAGTGCTGTATCTCAGTAACCATTGGTCTGCCCCGATTGTCCCCATGGACAATATTGTTCAGCTCGACGAGACGCGTCGAATGGTGTATAGCACATGTTGATCGGAGTTGGTCGCTAAACTAGATTCAAGCCACGTGTTGATCGTATGGGACTTTTTTGGCGTGTTTTTTTTCAGACCATGTCGACAATTAGTAGTGCGATGGCTCCTCTTGGAGCCTTTTAACGGTTAGGTGAAAGCAGTGAGCTTCCACCTCATCACGTAAACCTTCCTCTTGGTTTAGAGAACGGGTATTTCCCTATTTCTTCCTCCGCAAAAGAACCCTCTGCTTCCTGTCATGCGAAATGTTGTGTTTTCGGAGATTGTGTAACAAGTGTGTAACAGAACGGAATGGCCCTACGTAATAGGCCTAAAAATGGTGGTAAATTGAATACGATAGACCGCGCAATAGCGCGCGCAGCCCCGTTTATTTTAAATATATTCCTATTGCGTCCTGCGACGTGGAGCGTAGTTAAGAACATATTAACTGACAAAAGCCATAAACTTACAACAGAACATTTAGAAGAGTTGATAGTTTGCAATAATTGCAACAGCCGAACAGAAAATTAATAATTAAAAAAAATGTGTTAGAAGCATCTTTTATTGGAATTTATTTTTACTTTAATTGATTTCTGAAAGTTTAATGTTTCTGTTATTTATTTGTTAAATATAAATTTTGCCTTTTTGTCTATTTCTTGTTTTTGTGTGTCTTTTTGTCAATTTTTTGGTTTAAATATCTACTTATTTTTCTTAGTGCCTAAACGTCCGACCTCTAGTGAAGAGGCGGAGTCGTCGAATGAATCCCGCGATAATCTCGATGAATTTGAAAACTGGAGAGGTCTTCAGACATTGTCCAGTATAAAAGTGTCTGATAAATAAAAACAATATTTTGGCAGGAGTATAAAATCAGTAGAGCGTGGGTTCTATTTAAGTAACTATCCTGATTGGTATTTCGTCAAAAATTTAAATGCGATAAACATACCTCTAATAAAGAATGGGATTCTTTGCAATACTGATTCAGTTATATAAACGATAGTAAATGTAATAGGAATTATATTAAATATAAAGAATTATATTAAATATAGTCAATAAAAAAACAATGAAAATCGTACTATAAGACTTCCACGGGACATTCTTACAACAGGGAAAATTCTATTGAATCATTATAAGCAAAAGGCTCAATATAAGTGATATTGCTCATTTTAAAAAGTGAATATAACACGAAATATGCATATTTTAGACACCAACTGCAACGCCACACGCTTGACAGAATACCTACTTGTTCACGAAGTCCCAAGCTGTAACACTACCAAAACGTGCATTAATTTCGACCATCTAGTGAAGCCACACAAGAGCGTCGTTTTAAATATGAACGTCGATATTTTGATAAGGAGCGCTCTCTGGGCAGTGCAGGAAGCAATAAATGACAGTATCGAAGAGCGTTTAAGTTGTCGAAAATCTGGGCATGGTACGCAGCGCGTTCAAGAGTATGGGCCTCATGCAATACTAGACACGAGCGTGCTAACAGATCCGAACTACATGAACGTTTTGAATGTCGCAACTTCTAAATATACTTTAGAAAATACAACTAAGATAATCAAATTAGGTGGAATAGTATCCTACACTGGAACAGGACATCATACTGCATATGCCCACGCGTATGATAATACATTAAACCATTATGGCGATTTACGAAAAAAATTACCAGAACGGATACCAAGCTGTGGTTGTTGCACACGTAATAATATATGTAGTAAAATAACGATATTTTGAGATTTTTATAGTTAGTTAAATATAAATATGTTCTGTTTTTCAATATTTCTAAACTAGAATTAAAAAATGCAAACAAAGAATAGAAAAAAAGCAAAAAAAAACAACCGTCCCAATGGATCTCCACCTTAACGCGGTGGGGCAGCTTCCTTGCAGCGGAATTTAAATAATAGCAAATGTTGGATGTAAAAATAAGAGAGATATACATTTTTTACTAAACTATCGAAACTTAAAGAAATTGCTTTCAGAATATCTGTTTTGCAAACACAAAATGCGCGTAATTATTTTACTTCGAGTCCTATCAATTTTTTTATTAGAGTTATCGATAGAACTCGCCGGGGTGCTACTAGAACTCCCAGTACAACTACTGAAACTAAAAAAAAAACTTCCGGGACTTCGTCGTTTTGCAAAAGTGCTAATATAAAAATCCGAGTAAGTTTTTTACTTCGAGATAGGTTCAGTGACATTTTTGTGTAGCATGATATCTAACACATCTGGCTGATCTTATGATTTTCTGATGGGGCAGATATTTGCACAGCTATGGTAGAGGTAATGTTATATAATCTAATACCGTCAGGATTGTTAACTTGGCAGCCCCATATGGAATTCTTACAATTTAGATCACCTATAAGTAATATACTGTCGCTACCCGTGAATACATCTGTATAATATCTTGTTCTGACAATCTTTTATTCGGCTGTTTATAAGCAGCAATTATTTTCACTTTAGCGTTGTTATGAAGTTGCAAGTCGATACCAACAGTTTCCAGGTTTCTCAGATTTAGTTTTGGCAATAACCAGTGCATTATTTTGCATTTAACAAATATTGCTACCCCACCAGAAGCGATTAATGTTGTTCTATCATTCCTGTACGTCAAGTAACCCGGTATTTTAAAAGTTGCGCCTTCTATGAGATGTGTTTCTGAAACACATCCTACGTCGACGTTATGTCTGGTTAAGAAGCTAATAAATGCAGATCTTTGGCCTTTAATTCCCTTAACATTCCATTTTATAACAGTTATATTATGTATTGTCAATAATTTATTTTGATACATGCTGAAGTAATGCTGGTAATAGTGTTAAAAGAATCGGGTTAATTTTATCTAAATGTGGAATGATTAAGTCTATTACGGTTTTGACAATTATTGTTAAACTATCTGCCATATTTTCATTCTGATTGGAACTAGTACTGGGAGATTCCATGAAAACGTTCTTGTAGAAGCGACTGGTTGCTACTCTTGAGGGTGGCGTTCTTCTTATTGGCTGATCCGTGTTATTATTAGTCTGGGAATTATTGAATCTGCGGGATTGATTCGTGTGTGTAGTTGCGCATATTTTTGTGAAGTAGCTACACCCTTTGTCATTGGCAGGTTACTTTTCACCACAGTTAACGCACTGCGGCTTGTCGTTAGACAGTTTTGAGCAATCATATAAATATGACTTCCGGTACATTTTTCGCACCGCGGTTCGAGTTTACAGTAATTGCGGTTATGGCCATATCGCTGACATCTTTTACATTGTGGGATATTATCAGACTTTCTACGTGGTTCTACATATACTATGTAGTAACCAATTTTTTTGAGATTAAAGACTTCATTGGATTTCTCATTCTTAGTCAATTCTACAGCACTTAGTGGCATTGGACTTTAATTTTTGTTATACAGCCGCACGGCCTTGGTAACGGGATAACCTAATTTTATCAATTCTTCCGTGATTTCTTTATTTGGAATGGATATCGGGATGTTACGTAATATCACGGACAGATTTTGTTTAGTTGAATCGGGATCTCTAAAGGTGGGATATTTTAGTTGGTTTTCGGTGTAGAATTTGGTGAGCTTACGAAAATCCTCAGTAGAAGATACATTAATTCTTAAAAACTGACCTTTGGTGATGGTGGATAATTTTTCTTCTTTCAAGACCTCTTGATAATTTGTCGCATTGAGAAGGTAAATTGGTGGCACTTTAATTTTACCTGGTGTTGGTTCAGATTGTTCAGTTATCATATCTTCTGACTTTGATTTGAACTTGTATTATTTGTAATGCTATTTGGAATATAATATTTATTTGCTGATATTAGGTTAGATGGTTCAAATACATTTCTTTTGCTTGGTTCCAGAAGTGTTGGAGAAAGATAGGAGTTATCTCTTTTGTTGGTAGCACTAGTGTTACCGTTATTAACCATTTTTAGCGAAAGTTGGGTCTTCCGATGGGCCCTACTTGTTATTTGTCTAAAGTAACTGGTTATTTAATATTAAATATAAAACACGTTAATACACGAAATACTGTAAAATTCGCACCAAAACTAATGCACATGCGGTCGCAGTGATAAGCTGTCACATCCCCTCACGACGGCTGTTAGCACGAGACCCTGGTTTAATTCGTTTACACGTTTCACAACGGCGAACATAAGTAGCAACGTCATGACGTAATTTAGGCCAGTAATATTTCTGCGCGATACGATGAAAAGTCTTATTGTCACCTGTATGACCAGCGGTCGGAATATTGTGATTCTGTGATAATTTCTCGGCGTTGGATGTTTGGAACAACCAGTTTTCAATGATCCTCATCATCTACCAAGTCTGGATAATCGGTTCGAAGATACTTACGCAATTGACCGTTACTAATTTCCCAGTGAGGAAACTTTCGAGGAGTTTCGATGATTAATTGACACATGTAATGATAGCAAGGGTTACAAGCGGGTTCAAACAGAGGCTCAACAATATCGACAACAGGAACAGCACAAGACAAAGTGTCGGGCACGAATTGTTATTTACCTTTTCGACGAATAATATCAAAATAATATTGCCGAAGGCAGCCGATCGAGCGATACGACCAACTGGGTCTTTAATACTGTTAAGATATTTGAAACTATACTGATCCGCCACAACCGTGAATTTCGACCTTCTATACGGGATAGCTGAGGCTCATGCTATAAACCTCTGCATCGAAATAAACCTTCGAAAGGGGTACTAGGGTGCAACAATTGATATTCTCACAGACAGCAATAAAGGCCCTAGCAGCCTAGACGTACGAGTCCAAGCTTGTATGGGAGTGCCTGGATAATCTCAAGCAACTGGGCAAGAAAAAACACGTCACGTTATGGTGGGTGCCAGGGTATGAGGGTATAGCAGACAATGAAAAGGCTGATGAACTCGCTAGACGAGGTGCAATGGCGCCATTCACCTGATCTGAACCCTGTTGTGGAATACAGAAAAGCCACATAAAACAAGAGGTCAGGTTATAGGAGGAGTAGATGAAAGCCTCGCACTGGGAGAACACACCAGGACAACGTCAGACAAAGCAGTTCATAACTGTTTCGCAAAATAAAACAAAAATTGCTTTGTCTCTCAGTAAGGTGGAATTAAAAACCATCACTGGCCTTCTAACAGGCCACACATCATTAAAATACCATCTTTTCAAGATAGACAAGGCTGAGGACCAAACTTTCCGCTTATGCAATGATGCAGCGGAAACGGCAGAACATATTCTATGTGCATATAATGCTGCCTGTCGACGTAGGCACAACATCTTCGGAAAGGCAATCATGACGCCCAACGAAATAAGGGACTCAAAACCCAGAGATATCTTAAGGTTTATTAATAGCCTACAACTTCTCTAAATAGAAAAAGGGCTGAGAAGTTACAGAAGAACCGATAGGGTCGCAGTGACGAAAGGCATTTAAAGGCCAAATAGATGGTCTAAGTTCTTCATTAGCGAAAAGGATAGCGAGACAGTCGCGCTCTGTTGTGCAAAACCTTCGTTGGTTTCTAGTTATGGAACGGCTGATGTAGCATATAACTTTCTCTCCATCAAATTGTTGTTGAGTGAGTACGGCATCAATACCGTAGCCAGAAGCATCTGTCTGAATGATAAAGGGGACAAACAAGTGAGGGCAAGCCAAAATCGGAGCAGAGATCAAATACTCTTCAATAGTACGGAAGGCTCGTTCACAGTTGTTATCTAAGATTAATTTAGCATTCTTGCGGAGGAAGTAAGAGGGCCTATGAGGGAGGAAAAATTAGGGATAAACAGACAGTACCATGACGTCATACTGATCACACGGCGCACTTCCTTTGCCGAGACGGGAGTAGGAATACGATTGATGGCATCTGCTTTTTCTGGGTGAATTAATAAACCCCGTGAATTAACTACATAACCGAGATACTTAAGTTCTGGGTTACAAAAATGACATTTGTATTGACTTAAGGTAAGACTAGACACAACCTCGCGAAGATTAGAAAGGTGTTTTCCAAAAGTAGGCCTACAGATTACAATATCGTCGAGATAGGTGGAGTCATAGGGCTCTAAATTAGCACTAATAACACGATAAATTAAGCATTGCAACGCCGCAGACGCTGTGTGCATGCCAAACGGCATTCGGAGAAATTCAAATAATCCACGATTAGGGACAGTAAAAGCCGTTAAACGACGTGATAAGATGTGCGCTTGCATTGCATTAAGCAAGTCCTCGGTTCAAATCCCGCGAGAGCCGGAAATTTCCGCAGCCTTGCGATTTGAACTGGGCTCGGTGAGACCATTCACAGTTGGGCACCAAATTAACTGTGCTCTACTCAAAACCACACACTTAAGAGATAGAGTAACAAGGTTAATATAACACACACACACACACACCTCACACAATGGTTTCTGTGCAAGCACAAAAGGCGCGCTCGAACTTTGTATCCCAAATCTGGGGCAAATTGAGCATTGTACCAACAGAGGCAAGCACATAAAGCACGAGCTTCTACACCGCAAGGTAAAATGAGGTTGTGGATTATACATACATACATACATTTTAAACACTATGTTCTGTTATTTCTGACGTCACAGAAAAAGAGTAATGTGTAGACTTTAGGCCCAGTGTCATGGCCTGGAACAATGGAGACCAACTTGATGCTAGGTATTCCGTATTTTGTTTTGCAAAGATTTTTAGACCTGTATAATCATTTCATTGTCAAAGTAGATATTTTTCGAGAAATGCTTGCCTGTACTTTTATAAAATATAATAAAAATACTTATTAATAAATGGTACGTCAATAGTATCCAACACAATATTTATATATCTTTAATAGTAATTACTTATAACACTTATGACAGATACTAAGTAAATGTCACTCCATTAACCTATTTGTTCTATAGTAACTTTTTGTAAGTACATTCCTTTACAAATATGAATTTTAGAAGTTCACTCATGATATTTCGGAAATCAAAGGCCACTTTGTGTTTTTATGTTTACTGATCAACTATATGCATACAATTTTGTACCGGGTGACCATAAATAGTTGTGATCACAATTTATGGTCACCCGGTATTTGCAATTCTGTATTTTGTTTTGCAAAGGTTTCCACACCTGCATAAAGGCCGGTTTGAGTACAGCCAGCTTCATCAGTTTCCGCTAACGCGTTACGCGTCAGCAGGTATGGATGAAGCTGGCCATGGTTTGAGTTTAAAAATGACAAATCACTGACTATATTTCTCATTTTTCAGTGTCAAAGTAGATATTTTGGAAATTCTCCCCTCAACTTTTGTAATATGTAATAAACGTCAATAGTATCCAACACAGTATTTGTATAATATCCTTAAAAGTAGTTATTCATAGCATTTATGACAGATGCTAAGTAAATGTCACACCCTTAACCTATTTATTTTAGTAACTTTTTCTAAGTACATTCCTAGACAACGATGAATTTTGGAAGTACATGAGGCGCCTAGTTTCAAAACCGGACATGTCACATTTTGGCAAATGGCTGATTTCGATAAGAAAAGGTAGTACTGTAAGAGAGGTGTTCCGCTGTTAGATATTTACTTTCAAAGGCGGACGTATCCCATGTTATTCATATACGAAATATTGCACGTGGTTTCAAAACCCGACAAGTCCAGAGCGCTTTGGTTTCTAACGCGGACATATCCATCGCACCCAATAGAAAACGTCATTCACGTCACGTGCACGGTGTTTGAGCGGTAGTCTGCCACTGCACGTTTGCAGAACTGCATGTTTGGTGGTTTTGTGGTTTGTGAATAACTACGGAATCATTTATAAAGGAAAATGTGCTCGCAAAAAGTGTGTTAATAGACAGGATTGGAAGACTGAATTGCAAAAAAAAGAACGGTAATGCATGGTGTTTTACACGTTGTTCTTACCTTTTTGACAAGCCTCTTTGGTAATTTTATTATAGGTACTCCTGCAAGAATTTGCATCCTCAGTTAATGAAATGTAAGCATGGTAATGGGATATTTAAGTGCCTATCGCTTACAATTCCCGATATTCAAAGTTTCAAGGACATGTTCTACAAAATTCCAAACAAGTTGCAACAAGACCAGTTAATTACAAGATTTTTAGTGTTGCCTCTGCACCTGTTAGACGACGTGGCAAGGAAAATAAGAAAACCAAAGGTAGTACGTCGATTGCATATTTTATTAGGAAACAGGATGGTACAGAAGTACGTGTATGTAGAGATACCTTTCTCAATATTCTGGGGATTACTAAACACCGAGTTTTGGGTGTACTTAATCGTTTTTGTAAAACTGGAAAGATACTAGAAACTCGAGGAGGTAATCGCAAAGATCAACTTTATTAAAAAAAAGCTAGAAACCGTTAAAGGCTTCATCAAATCACTAAAAGCACTAGAGTCACATTACTGCAGAGGAAAGTCTGTTAGACAGTATTTGCCATCAGAACTGAGTATCTCAAAGCTTTATAAAATGTTTCTTTCTGAAAACATTGACGGTGAATTGGCAACCATAAAGCAAAGTTACTTTCGTCACGTTTTCGTTACTTACTTTAACGTTGGTTTCGGCTCTCCCAAATCAGATGCTTGTTCTACATGCTTGGGTATCAGTGAGAGCCTAAAGATAGAAAAAGATACCGAAAAAAAAAACAAATTAAGAACGGATTTGAGAGTACATAAAGCGCGAGCAAAAGCTTTTTACGAACTTTTGAAAGAGAGAAAGCAAGGATTGTTGACATTTCCTTACGATTGTCAGAAAAACTTGGTTTTGCCGAAGGCCCCTGACGAAAAAGCATATTACAGCCGCCAGCTATACTGCTATAATTTTAGCGTGATCAAGGGTTCGTCAAAAGATCCACTTCTACGAGAAAATTTTTTCACATACTCGTCGTTAGAAACTGAAAGTCCGAAGGGCTCTAACGAAATAGCATCGGCCGTATATCATTGTCTAAAACGTAATGAATCCGAAATGGCAGGTGTTAATACTGTTCGGTTAGTATCCGATGGCTGTGCCGGCCAAAATAAAAACACTATTATTGTGGCAATGGCTATGAAATGGTTACAAGAAGCCCCAAAACAGATTAAACAAGTGGAACTAGTGTTTCCTATAACCGGCCACTCATTCATGCCTCCTGACCGTGTTTTCGGTGTTTTAGAAAAAAAGTTCAAAAAAAAGAAGACCATCGTACATCCATCGGAGTACTATGCTATTTTTCAAGAACAAGGAACCTTGTTTTTACTTGGACGAGACTGGTTTGTTAGTAATTGGAAAAGTGCGACAGAGAAAGTACTTAAACATCCAACTTCACTACATTTTAAAATTTCCAAGAGCAAACGCGTCTTTTTACAACGAAAAAAGAAATCTAATAATATTGTAGTAAATGGAGAACTTCATTATAAAACTGTGCTTACTAACCCAAAATCTATTACCAGAAAAGGCAAAACTGTTTCACAAATAGAACCACAGGTACTAGAAATGGGAAATCAAGTCAAATCTCAAAAACTGAAAGAGAACATGCTTTTGACTCTCCATTTTGGCCAGGAATGGAAGGATCAAGAAAGATGCAAATTCTATTCACAGTTGATGTCTTCCGAGGAGACTAGTGACGACGAGGACGATGAACCCCTCTGCGAATTTGTCCAAGAATCTGGCTATGTTTAATTTCATATTTACCTTTTTATGTTTCTATATTACAAAATAAAATTAGTTTTGCGAAAAAAGTAACATTTATTTAGGTTATTGAACTTTCTACAATCAATATGTTTCCATCTTTGTAATTTTTTTGAATCAAGGATCACTGAAAACATGTTAAGACTTTTATTAAATATAATCTGATATCGTTCCTACCTTCGATTATTTTTTTCTTAATAATAGTAGTTCAAGAAATTTCAGATTTTATTATCAAAACCGGACAAATCCCATTTTTAGTTTCAATACCGGAAAACTTGTGAAATATGTAAAATGAGTGAGTAATAAATTGAAACAACAGGTTAGCCAAATATCAGTTAGCTAGCACAATGGAACAATTTTTCCCTTTTTCTCGAAAACTGTCTTAAGTGACATGTCCGGTTTTGAAACTAGGCGCCTCACATTCATGAAATGTTTTAAATCAAAGGCCAGTTTGTATTTTTATATTTACTGAACAGACTATAAGTATACATAAAAGTTTCTTAAGCTTAGTTCAACATCAAAACGTGATTATGCCGGGTGTTACGATTACCATACGAAAAAGTAGATTTTTTTTGGTAAATGTGACACTACTAGAACTTTAAATGTGACATTATTTTTCTAGAAATGGGCAAAACGGGAAAAACCTGTAACTATTCCGTAGAAATTTTAGAAACAGCTGTAAAGACTGTTGTTGAAGGTAGCATGAGTCATAACTTGGCTTACGTTTTGGCATTCCAAGATCAACACTGATTTTAAGACTGAAAGGGTGGAAATGACAAACAGAAACTAAAATTAACTGTAAATCGGGCCGTTCACTTGATTTTCAATATGAGAATGAGACAGCTAGCGAGAAACAAAGACAATGAATAAATGGGGATACCAAAAAAGAGTTGTCGAATGTTGTAGTCCGACATGTTTCTGAAAACAATTTAAAAACACGTAAAATGATATATACGGATGAGGCCATAATGAATTTATTATAACGCGCAATGTGGCATTCCCGTTTCCATAAGGACTTGATTGTTACTATTGGTTTCTAAGGGTACGCCACGCCATGTGTAAATGCATTTATTTTAAAATGCAATATATTTACAGCTATTGGAGAATTACAGACCCATCTCTCTTTTGAATACGTCATACAAAATACTATTGTGCATCATAAATAACAGACTACAAAAGGAGGCTGAGGATATTATTGGAAACTATCAGGCGGGCTTCAAAAAGAATAGATCAGTGATAGATCATATCTTCGTTCTAAGGCAAATACAAGAAAAGTGTGACAATAAGAACAGAATACTGTAGGTATGCATTGTTCATAGATTTCAGACAAGCCTTTGATAGCATCAAAAGAGAAGCAATATATGAAGCCATGCAGAATTTAGGCTTTAAGACAGAATTAATTGACCTGGTTAAAATGACGCTACGGGATACGGTCAGCAAAGTAAGGATAGCAGGCCACGATTCTAAAGAATTCCCAACCAATCGAGGTCTCAAGCAAGGCCATGCAATTTCGCCGATCCTGTTTAATATAGTAATGGAAAACGTGCTCCGAGAAAGTAGAATAAATACAAACATTAACATCCTAACTGCCGGTCTTATAAAGGTCACTAATCTGACGTTAATTTTAATTCGCTGTTAAAATAAACAAAAGCGTATCAAAACGTCAGTGCTTATGACATTTTATTCATTAGTAAACAAATTTTGATGCGCTTTTGTTTATTTTAACAGCGAATTAAAGTTAACGTCAGATTAGTGGCCTTTATAAGACTGGCTGTAAATAACGCATACCAATGTTTGGCATACGCTGACAACGTTGTGCTAATCGCCAGGACAAAGGAAGAACTAAAATCACTATTTAAAAAATTGGAGATGCATGGAAGTAAAGCAGGTCTGATTATAAATGAAAAAAATCTCTATATACAATAGTAGGAATAACGGTACAAGAAAAGGAACCCTTAAAATTACAAAATGAGATGCTAGACAAAACCTACGAGTTCGCAGTGGTTGAAAGTGTAGTGTATCTAGGTGCAGAGATCTCTAGTGACGGGAGCTTGAACAGTGAAATTGAAAGACGAATAGTGGCCGGGTTGAGATGTGCGGGCGCACTACACAAAGTATTAAGTGACAAAAAATCTCAAGATTCCTAAAAGAAAAAGTGTACAGAACAGTAGTAAGACCGGTGGTGACGTTCGGGAGTGAGACGTGGACATTAACGAAGGAAAATATGAACAAGCTACTAGTATGGGAACGAAAAATTCTGAGGAAAATTTACGGAGGAATCAAGGAGGAAGATGGCACATGGAGGAGGCGCACTAACAACGAACTTATGAACATCTATCATGCCCCGGATATAGTTGCAACAGTCAAACAGAGCAGACTACGATGGTTGGGGCATGTAGTGAGAACAGAGGAGGGGGGATTGCTAAAGACAATTTTCAAGACGGAACCTGAAGGAAGAAGAAGAAGAGGGCGACCTAGAAACAGCTGGAACGTAGAAGTACAACAAGATCTGCTAGAGATGGGTATAACCGACTGGGAAAATAGTGCCAGAGATAGAAAAGAGTGGAGAAGAAGAATACAAGCCATGGGCCTACAGGCCTGAAGTGCTGATTAATTATTATAATATATGAACCGTAATTTTAATCAAAAAGAAGCACCAGAAAGAACAACAGGGCATGTAATAACCCACATACTTGCTGCAAACTGAAGACTTTATACTATTTGATCAACAGAATTCCTTCCCCCGTACAATATATTATGTTTTTACATACTCAGTAACGTTTCCATATTGCATTTTAAAATAAACGCATTTACACATATTGCGCGTTATAATAAACTCTCTGTATATAACAGCAATGAGATAACATGAACAACAAAATAGAATGCTTGAATAAGAAAGAGATGACCATACCAAAAAATTATTTTAGTAGGCATGTTTGGTTGACATCTGTCATAATTAAAATGAGCGTCAGGCCTACTCAAATATTTGATACTACGTTTATCTTTTTCTTACTCAAGCAATACGTGTTATTTTCTTGTTCATCTTATCTCATTGCTGTTAGTTATATATAATTTTGGCCCCTTCGGTATATCCAATACGCGTCGAAATGCATGCATTTTCAGATGCCTCGGAAGTAGCCTATGGGAGCTGCATATATCTGCTATGTTCAAAAACAAAGGTTGTGACATTAAAGAAAATTACCCTCCCTGGGTTGGAATTGTGTAGAGCTTTAATTGTATCTATACTGGTTAATAAGGTTAAGACTACTTTAAATTTACAATTGCAATTGTAGTATGACTCAACAATTGCTAAAACGTTTATTAGTAATTCGGCATTTGAAATTTTAACGTTGACAGAATTTGGTAAATGGTGGCATGTTCCTGGCAAGGACAACCCTACAGATGTTTTATCTCACGGAATTAAGGAAAAATCAACAAAACAGTCCCACTGTTGGTGGTACGGACCCCACTGGTTAACGAAGGAAGAATTTTACTGGCCCACAGTTACCGAGCTAACTAAAGAGCCATTTATTTCGACTCTTAAGCAGTTTGTGTCACGATGGGGTAAAATAACACATATACTCGGACAATGGCACACATTTAGTAATTGGTAACAATGATCTTTAATCACTGAGTAAGTTTATTATCAAACATCAGAGGGAGTTGTCGACATCTATTAAAAATGAAGGACTACATTGGCACTTCGTCTTCCCACTTTGGCAAATTATGGGAGGCAGGCATTAAAAAAACCAAACATCATTTAAAGCGGGTAGTTGACAATGAGTTATTAGCTATTTGTTAATTTTTCATATTTCGTGTTAAATATATTTCTTGGTGCTTTTATTTTATGTTTATAAAATGTGTGTTGTGAGAGCAAATAGAATCCAGCATGATTTCGTACACCGGAATGGAGTTTCTCAAAATGGATGGATGACTTCAAAACATTTTCACAATTGGTTTAATAACCATTTCTTAAAGCATTGTCTCAGAGAAAGACCACTTTTGGTTGTAATGGATGGACACACATCTCATATCTAACGAGGTTGTACAGTTAGCAACCGATTCATCTTATTATATTATTTAAATTTCTTTCCCACACTACACACCTATTGCAACTATTACACAGCTGGTTTCAATGTTTTGAAGATGTGGGACGAGGTAATTGCCCATTGACAATGAGAAAATTATGAACGTACACTAAGTAAGGCTGACTTTGTTTCTCTACGAGGAGATGTGTGGTTAGATTTTCCAAAGTCAAACATAAGAAAAGGATTTGAAATCTCAGGATTGTATCCATGCAATAGAGGAGCTATAAAAAACTGTTTTCAAGCCAGAAGATTTTAAAGTTCAGATACCTGCGGTTTACGGTCATTCGTAACTCGGAACAAACAACGCGCTGCTATTCTCGCCTTTATGGTATAGGTTGAATGTTTCCTCTTTAAACTCCTGGTTAAATTTGCTGTTGCACCACCTTTCTAGGATAATGTACATTTTTCAATATTTCCATTTACTACATTTTTCTACAGCCATGATTTTAAACTGTTTCCAAGGGTCATATGCAGCGTGCTTTATGTTGTCTATAAAACACGCCATTCCATTTAAAGCACGGAGTACTTTAAGAGTTTATAAAACCCTTGGAAGCAGTTTAAAATCACGGCTGTAGAAAAAATATTGAAGCCAACTCGTGTTTTACAGTTTAAAAATCACTGTCGATCATAAAATTCTCGCTTCGCTCGAATTTTAACATGATCGACCTCGATTTTTAAACCCTCTGTAAAACACTAACTGCCTTAATAGCTATAAACAGTTTCCAAATTTTACTACGTTTTTTGTTCATTGTTACAATCAGAGTTAGGTAATAATGTTGGACTTGGCGAAAAGACAAATAAAACAGAAACGAAGCAACAATCAGAATACAAATGAAGAGAGTTACTGTCGCTATTGGAAGGGCGAAAATTGTAAAACTAAAAAGCCTTTTTGTTACAGATTTCAAAGAAGAGAAACATGATAAGTAAGCAGTTGATTTGATATCGGACATTTTATATTACATAGTAGGTATCTTTGTTTTGGTCAGTGGTCACGCAGTCGGTAATTCGGTACGTTTTTATGTTTCAAACTTCGAACTGGCACCTACAAAGACGCCAAAAGCCATAAATTATGCCTTGGCATAAAAGTGGTTACTTTTACGCTGGCAGAGTAAAAGTACTTCAAAACTTGATTAGCTTTCGAATATTTTTGACATTGACATTCTTGATTGTCGTGAACTGACATAGACGTCAATTCTCGACAATCGTAATTTTTGAAATATATATTTATTTATATTAGTTCAGGCATTTGAAAATAAAATAGCATATACTATTTGGAGTAAAAGTGACTTTGTGTAGCTCATCCGACTTGTCCGACTGGCTTACGCTCATCAGCCAAACGCGGAGTCTTTCCCTGGTTCTTGAAATTACAGTAACACTCATACTTTTAGAAATATCTTTCACCTCTATATCATTCCTTGACCCTTTATAATAATGTTGTGTTACGCTATTCTTATAAAAGCCTTTATAGAATTTGAGAACCAGCTTTTAGAGAAGGTATTTATTAATCTTTGCAAGTCTTTATAGTGATTGATTATTAAAATAATTATATTTCTTGGTTATTTGGCAATATGGGAATTATTTCCAATAACACTTATGTCAACTGTCATAGTTAGACTATTAATATGAAAGGTTAGTTGAACTCATATTTTTTACATTTAATATCGTCTTTATATTGATAAATGGTAAGCATTTCTTGTAAATATCATATTCGCTCACTTTTGAAACTTATTAATGTTTATTTTACATATACCTGATTACTTTCACGTAAGTGCGTTGATCAGATGCGCCTGTTCAGTCATGCACATTTGACCAGCTTATTCTGATACTACCAGTCACGATGAATGGAATAATGATGCAAGAAAACAGTTTTCTTGATAGCGACTCCACTGCAGTTCATCCAAATCAAACTCAGGTGCATTTACCTTAATAGTGACTTCACCGCAGCTCATCCAAATCAAACTGGAATACCCTGACGAGCTCTAACAGCAACTCCAATGCAGTACGCATTCAAATCATCCGCAAACGTCACATTACCAATTCCAAAAGACTATTTTGTTGATTGTAGCTGTTCGATTTCTTCTTGTAATACCATTATTTAATATTCCTCCTCCAGTAGTCGTATTATAACTTTCCAGTATTATAGTTTGTTTAACATTTTTATTTCGAAGTCATTTATTTATCCATGTCAATCACTTATACCCTTTTATTTGTTTAATTTAATCTTTAGTCCTTATACCGTTAGGTGTCGGACTTATATAAATTTTATAACAAACTTACAGGTACTTAAGTTACCCTTTTATATTATTTTAAATTAGAAAATTTACACTGCCGAGCATAAAATTAGGGTCACCCCGTAATTTGAAGTTATTTTAGAAATGTTTAGTTTTTTTACAAGTTTTTTCGGTTTTAACAGTTTAGTAACCGATTGCTTGAATAAAAAAAAGTTTTTGTTGTTCAAAGTTTATTCAAAGTAATGAAAATGAACAATTTAATTTGATACGCTAAATAATGAAAATGAACAAGTTTGCTTTGATTTAAGGACTTCAGTAGCGAGTATTCCCTCCTCTGGCAGTGATAACAGCTTGCAAACGACGAGGCATGCTCTGGATCAGATTTTGGATCACATTCTGCGGAAGATTGTCCCATTCCTGCACCAGTATGGCGCGAAGCTCTCTACAATTTCTGGGGGCCGGCACATGTCTCCGTAAACGTTTTCCCATCTCATCCCAAACATGTTCAATTGGATTTACATCTGGACTGCGAGCAGGCCAAACAAATCGCGTGATTTGAACCTCGTCAAGATACTCAGTAACTATCCGAGCAATGTGGGGCCGTGCGTTATCATGCATAAATGTTGCGTCCTCTCGAAGAATAACCATGAACGGTAAAACATGGTCTTCTAGAACCTCTGTCAGATACCTATGCGCAGTCAACGTCCCATTCTCGATAAAGACTAACTTCGTGCGAGTGTCAAAAGATATGCCTCCCCATGCCATAACTGATCCTCCACCAAACGGAAGTCGCTCGGCAATACACGCTTGAGCATATCTCTCGCCTTGTCGTCGCCACACTTTTACACGTCTATCTGAGCCCGTAAGACAGAATCTCGATTCATCGGAAAACAATACGCGACTCCAATCCGCTATTGTCCATGCCAAGTGTTCTCGTGCAAAATTCAACCTGGCAATCCGGTGTTCACGGGAAAGCGGCGGTCCAGTAGCTCTAGTTCGAGAAGATAATCCAGCAGCATGAAGTCGCCTCCTAACTGTCCACTCACTTATGTTTACATTTCTCACTTCTTGCAGATGATTTCGAAGGGAAACTGCCGTGACCGTTCGGTTTCTCAAAGCACTAGAAACAAGAAAGCGGTCATCTCTAGCTGTTATAGTCTTTCTTCGCCCTGAACCAGGTCTTCGAGTGAGCAGACCAGTCTCTTCGTATCGCCCCCATACTCGTTGCACACTCGAGAGACTTACACCAACGTTTCTCGCAGTTTCGCGCTGACCACGGCCGTCTTCTAAAGCCGCCACAATTCGTGCCGCAACAACAGGATTTATGCTCATTGCAAAACACTAACAATGACAATACTACACAAACAATTTGCAACTGACAGATAAAACCACAGAAACAAAAACTTTGTTGTCCCTAAACTGTCTTTTGTTTCAACACAAGCATATCAAAGCAAACTTGTTCATTTTCATTATTTAGCGTATCAAATTAAATTGTTCATTTTCATTACTTTGAATAAACTTTGAACAACAAAAACTTTTTTTTATTCAAGCAATCGGTTACTAAACTGTTAAAACCGAAAAAACTTGTAAAAAAACTAAACATTTCTAAAATAACTTCAAATTACGGGGTGACCCTAATTTTATGCTCGGCAGTGTATTTTAATATGGGTTTATTTTCAAATTTTTCTATTTACAAACTTTTTACATGACATTTTATTAATAAAAATTCGTAGTTTGTTTTTAAAACTAACACTCTTGGATTAATTATATTACAATTTATTTAAATTATTTTTACATTTTATATGAATTATAAACATTTGTTCAGCTTATGCCTTTCACATTTATACAAACTATCTTATAGTTTGTTCTTATTGTTATATAATAGGTATCAATTATGACTTGAACTCTGATGTCACCAAATAATATCTTGATTACTTCAACTATCATATTTAGTCATATGTTAGAACCTTTTCTAAGAATGTTGACTGTTTCACCTAATTCGAATTAAACTTGTATTTAACTAAATAAACTCCAAATAGCTATCCTGTTCTTTTTTATATTAAATTCGCCCTTTATAAAATATAATGTTTTAACATTTAGATCCTTTATCATTACAATATTTAACACAAATATAATACAGCAAACAAAGCTATTAATGGGAGTGAAAAAATACTCTCATCTCTCAAACTATCAGCTTGATATAGTCTCTGTCTGCGAGTCATAATAATATGTTTTTTGGTCTCTGCATGCAAATATAGTGTTTGTTGGTATGAGTGCGTAATAGCCGAAAACGATTTTATTGTTGTTCTTCTTCTTTTCTTTTCATGCTGCTAAAGACTGCAACTTATTGAGGCATCGATGTTCTTTGGCAAAACACAACAGGTTATCGACTACTTAATTTTATAGGGGGGGTTTGCACCATCGACGGGGGGAATTTCAAATGCAGAAGGGAGTAATTCTCCCCCTATTGTATATGTTAAAAATGCCCTGGTAATGGATGTTTATATTTAAATATTTAGGATATTTGTTAAATATGATTTACATCATTCGTATTCAAGGTTTTGTACCATAATTGTTAACTACTCTTAAAATTAACATATCATTTTTGTTGTCACAGTACTCTTTGTTCTTCCTAATTTGTTTTTGTGTAACATCTCCTGGCTATAGGGGTATGAACTTCTCATATCATTGTCAAGAGAAAACAAATAGACTTGCAAATGGTTACAAAGCATACTGTTTCCTTTAAAAAAAATGTAGGTTGCCATTATAACTCAGAAACAAAACAAACAATAACAATCTAAATATTAGTTTTCTATCGTACTGTACACTTGCTGTGTACCCCTAATGACAATGACATATTTCTGCATTTATCTAGTGTGTCATGATTTATTTTTGAAACCGAGGACATATCAAATGCCTCCCTTATTTAAGCAACTGTTGTCGCATTTAACCGACTCTACCTCTTTTACTTTTCGAGATTCCAATAAAGGAATGTCTAATTTGTAGAGTTTTATAGATTAAATTTATACTTATGGCTAACATACCTTCACAAGATTTATAGAAAATTATAAATTCTACTATTTACTAGTTAGTCTAATTCCAGATATTCATGAACAATTGAAATATATGTGAATATCCTCAAAGAATTTCATACAAGCGCGTTACTGACCTAGTTGTCGAGGGTGATGCAACTCTGGAGAGAATAGTATATGAAGTAGCACCAGTGGCAGTATCATATCCAGCAAATTATCCTCAAAATGTGAATTATGGTGCTCCTTCTATTGCTTCAGCACCATATCCTACAGAAACAACTTGGCCACTCTCAATGCCTAGTCAGTCCTTTTCTGTGCAGGAAGCACAAGCTCGAATAACAGGGATGGCAGCTCCAGCAACTACTGCTGCTGCTTCTTCAAATCTTAGTCCGGTAAGTATGATTGATCTTTAATGCTAGACAAGGTGTATTGTTTTTAATTTTATTTAGGTTAATTTTTATTCTTACATACATTATCCATAAAAGTAGTATAAAGGCCCCTTCAGCACACAGCACTTTTTAAGGTAAAACATCCCGATTTTCAAGGGTAAACAGAAAAGCAAAAAAAATCGTGAAAACACCCCGATTTTCAAGGGTAAACTGAAAAGCGCAAAAATCGTAAAAACTCCCCGGTTTTAAGGTATATTTTAATATTAACATTAAGATTTTACCCTGTTTTACAACGTTAACGACTTTAAAAGAGAAACGGTATTTATTATTAAATTAGTATTATAGAAAATTAATTATTTATGATCCTATTCCAAGAGTAAAAACATCTCCATGTTTATAAATTCCTTCAATTGATAAGGTTTCCCATCCATGCGCATAAATACCGTATGGACCATTAGTCTCAGGTCGAAGATATGGGCTAGCAAAAGGTTTTACTTTGGTGCATTTTTCAAGTTCCTCTTTATATATTCTCACATATCCTTTACGAATAAAGTAGAATAGATCTAAAAATGTTATGGGTTCATTAAAATTATTTTTAAACTTAAAAGTAACTTCATTTTTCATTGGATAATCAAATTTAATGTCTATTTCATCATTGTGACTAACTTTACAATTCAATATTTCCTCATATTTGTCTAAATATTTAAGACAGCCTAAAGTAATGAATCCTGAAAATATTTGTTGACGATCTTTGCTGGAAATAAGTTCGTCTAAATCCTTCTCTAATTCTTGTATAAATTCTCGTGATCATTTTTGATAGCATAATACAATGAATAAATTAAGTTTGTTTTTAAAATCCCTAATAAATTCTTTAGATAATTTTTGATATCTCGATATATCAACCCAATCAACTTTATCTTGAAATTCTCTTATAAAGTCTTCAGATAGTTTTTGATATCTCGATATATCATCCCAATCGACGACATTTTGAAACTCTCTAATAAATTCCTCAGACAATTTTTGATGAGCTGATATACACGCACCATCAACTTTTGATCTAAATTCTCTAATAAAACCTTCAGATAATTTTTTATTAGCAGAAACGTGTAACCAATCAGCAATTTCATCGGGGTCGTTTCTCATATCATCTTCTGTCATTGAGTCAAGTTTTGCCCATTTTTTCTACAACACTTAAATAAGAGTTATCATCTGAGTAGCTTGAGTCAGAGTTTTCATGATTACGGTTAATTATATCCATAATTTATTAGAAAACAATTATATGAAAATGATCACAGACGATTAATTAGTTTTATTATTTGATCGATAAGACCACATTTAAATCCCAAAAATGTCAAGTCAAATTTATCAGATTTAACTAATGTATTCGAAATATCATCAAATTCGTAAAACATATTATCTTTAAAGAAATATAAATTTCTATATCTGAATGCTCTGTTTATATTTGGAGGTATTCTGAAATAAGGCCGTTTTTCTTTGATCTCAACAAACACTCATCAAACTCAATATATAAAACTTTATCATAAAATATATATGTTTTTCCAGAATAAGTTCTAAATATCGCATCAATTCTTTTTCCTTTTGGTATTCCTAAATTTTCAATAGATTGACCATTGTATCCACTTTTAACATTAAAACTTGGAAAATCAATTAAATAATATAAATTTTTAACAATTATTAAAACATCACCTGAAGGTCTTCGATAAATATGCGAAACTTCTTTAAAATCATCTGGCAAAAAATATAAATAATCTTTAATTAATTTCGGTTCTTTATCATAAGTCATATCTTTTATATTGACTAACCAAACATACTTCTTATATAAAATATACATATGATGATTTGCAATTAAAAATGTGTCAATTTCTTTATTAAAATCACATAAATTCACCATAGGCTCGTGAGTCGAAGAAGAATTACCAACAGTATCTTTTACTCCGACTTTGCTTAGAGTAGGTTTAACTGTTATTGTTGTTGTTGGTATTAATTCATATTTTAATCGTTCAGGTCGTCCATATAAATATTGAATTGCCCACATATCGTCTTGAGTAAATTTATCAATATCACCTTTATAATAGGCGTACATAATTGAATTATTATTTGCAGAATGTTCAATACCTAATGTGTGTCCTATTTCTTGTAATAAAACAGTATAAAAATTAGTTTGATCATCAGGTGTATTGCTTGATTCACCAAAATACCAGTTTTCTGATTTATCAAAATGAATTCCTAAACATTCATTATTATTTGGAAAGAAGCCATGTGCTAAGACATTACCTTTTCCGTCAAAACTGCTAGAACATATTCCTTTTTGACAACGTGAATTATGATTATGCTGAAACACCTTGTTAGAAAATGATATAAGTATATCTGGTTTAATATTATTGTACTCAAACTTTAAATTTGAAACAGATTTCCACTGATCAAAGGCTTTTTGTGCTAATTCTTTCATCTCGTTTGTAGCTAACGAAAAATACCATTTAAGATTTGTTTTATTCCATTTTTGATAATGAATTCTATAAGCTGTTGGATTATCTTTAACGCCACATCTTGGTTTACTGATAAAAGCAAGTGTTTCTTGATTTAATATTCCATCAGTTGGTAAATTATAGAATTCTTGCCACCTTATTAATGCTTCATTGGTATGCGAAGCACTAGTCAAAGACGTTTCTGTTAATAATGATCCATTACTCTCTAAATACCCAAATTGTTCTAAATAACTCTGAATCTTCGATTCATCGTAAGGCTTCGCTGAGCTTGTAATATTAATATCATCTGAACTTTTTACAGTAGTGAGAAATAAGAAAAGAATAATATATTTCATTTATTAGAGTAAATATCAAATTAAATAATTGGCATATCTTCAAAAATAATTATATTACAAAAACAATCTTCGCATAATCTTTACACTTGAAGAGCATATTATCTCTTTGTAGAGACACTTTGTTTTTATCAAGAAAATATGAAACAGCGTCATATAACTCATATAACTTATTAATTTTCGATGGATCTGAAAATACGTAACATCGGATAAAATATAACATCATCTGATTTACTTATAGCAGTAATTTCATAGCACTTATCAACCTTTAAATCAAATAATTTAATTTCCGTTTAAGTGGACTTTTTCTAGGTATTTCTCTCTGGGAAAATAATTAAAATTACTGACAAATTCCTCTTCACGTAAATTTATTTCTTTTTCATTTATTTTATCAGCCTTATATAAATGCAATAACTGTCTATAAAATTTATAAATTAACTTATATTCTTCAATTCTTTCTGATATTTTTAACCTCTTATCTAAGATTTCTATTACCCCAGCGCCAAGAGATAAACAAACTAGTGGAGGTAGGGCTAACGAAGATAATCCCGACGCACTAAATAATAATTTACTAATAGATAATCCAATTCCAATTTTATAAAAATATATGTAACTTTTTCTGTATACATACAAGCGTTTTTGTAGATATTTTTCCATTTATAACATATAGATAATATATAATTTTTTAATTACGTTCAAATATTGAAATAGTAGTTTTCTCATTTAAACGACACGGTATCTGTTTAAAAGAATATAATATATCATAAAAATCTTTGCCTCTGTTGACATTAATTATCATATATATACAGTAATGACCACATAAAACAGAAGAACTCATTTGTAACTGCGTGCTATTCCACGCAATATTTTTTCCGCTACTTAATAAATATTTTTTAATTTTTTCTGGTGGAGATATTCCAAAACTGTCAAAATATAAAATATTTCTTAAATATGGTTTGTTTATGTAACATACCCAGTGTGAGCCATAACAATTAGAGGGTTGAAAATTAATTATACCTGATTCATCTTTTCTAATTTTTTTTGGTAACATGTCAATTGCAAAAACACCTCGAAAATTTCGCGTAGCTTCATGAGGCAAACCCGAATTTTTCGTAATATCAGATATTTCTATATTAAAAACTCGGTAAAACCTCGTCTACTTCATTTCCAAATAAATCTTTTCATCTATGATATTCATATTTGCAATTCTTTGGGATTCAACGACAGCATATATATTAGGGTGCCACTTATTTTCGAACTTTAGATTTTTGAGGAGCGCGCACCGGCATGTTGTGACATCATGTGTGAAACTTTAATGCCAAAAATTTAAAGAAAATCGGATAATTTTAAGCCGTGTTACAGATAAGTCAAAGTTTTAAAAATTAAGAAATTTTACATTTTGCTCATCAAACTTACTAACTTATGCACAACGCAGAAAGTATTTTTTAATTAACGATTTAGACTTTAATAGCTCGTAGGATTAGATAGTTCAATAGCTAAAAATAATACAGTTGTGTAAATTTCAAAGTATATTAGGCATTAGGGTTAAACGCCTGCGAATAATCTACAGTTCAGAAATTACAACGACTTAAACTAATATCTTTTATATTTTAAACTGGTTTCTTAAATTCTGTAACTTGGCAGTCTTGGGATATTGTTGCCTATAAGTTTGTATAACCTGAAACAAGAAGAAGGAAAAATTGTTAATAGAAAAAATTAAAAACCCCAAAAACTAATAAAAATAAAAAATAATAATTACTTTAAATAAATGCTGCTTTTGTTCTTCATCTTTGGTGACTTTTTCGTGAAATTCTTCTATTAATTTTATTCCTCTTTCTGCGCTGTCATTTACAACTTTTAAATTTTCGATTATTTACTTCCCATTTCTATAGTCCTCCAGATTGTTCCAAGTGTTTCTTTTTTCAAAAAATCAGTTGAAATATTAAATCTTTCAAACAGCTTTTTGGTTTGTTTTGAAAACAATTCTTCTGGAATGATAGAGTTATCTCTGGTTATAAATTGTTCTAAATTTTGTTGTTTCAGTATAAATTTTTTTGGAAATTTCTCTTCCTCTTCTTCTTCGTTTTCTTCTTCGCTCACATCAAGACACATTTTTTTAATTAGTTTACTTTTGGTTTCTCCATTAACTCTGTCATCAAACAAGACAAAACCCACACACTCCTCGTTTAGATAATATAAATGATTTAAAATTTTAGAAATTGATTTATCTGCAATGATTCTATTAATCGACTTGTAATTTTCTAATTTTCTTAAAAATTCTAAATCATTTAAAGGAGCTTGTTCTGCGTTAACCGCATTAAACCAGAAAAATGCATAACATTTAATTATAAATTCTGCTACTTCAATTAAACCCTTTATGTCATTTTCAGTTAATTCGAGAAATTGGTGTCGAAACAATAACATTTTTAAACAGCCATCCATCTGGCTAAGTGCATAGCTCCAGGTTTTTAAAATTTTAAACCTCGAGGAGGTGTTCCGCCTAAGAATATTATAATTAATTCGATAAATTCTTTATAATCACTTCTTGGGAAGTCTTCCTTAATTTTGTTATTCGCAAAGTTTAATATTTCAGTGCAGTCATCACGTAATATTTCTTTAATTCTTGGCTCCGATATACCCGTCAAAAAATTATTTTGCTGTATTTTCGGTCAATATTTTTAAATTTTTTTAAAAATTACAATCTCTGGACCATTAGATAACCCCAACTTTGCTTCCGTAAACACAGCTGCTAAAACAATTTCAAAAATATGATGTCTGCAACCTAAGAATAGTATATCTCGCCCGATTCTTTTTTCCAATAGAGTACAGGCACCTTTAAATTTGCCTGTGTTTGACGCGGTTGTGTCGAATACAAATGCTTCGGTTTTGTCTAAAATATTATTACCTTCTAATGTATCATAAACGGCCGAAGCTATTTCGAGTCCAGTTCCTGAAGGTATATCAGGCATACTTAAAATATGTTCTATACCTGGAGCCGTAGCGATTATTGCTAAGCGGTCTTCTGTTTTACCTGTAACAGTCTGTAAAAGTTTTGTATCCCAATGAATTGCTAGTGGTTGAGTGTTGGCACAAAATTTCTGAATAATTTTTTTGCTGTGTGCTTTTCTAAAAGTTTCTCGCTGTTTACGTATAGAAGTGCGATTGATAACAAAATCAGCTGTATTTAGCCCTACTGCTTCCAAAACTGCTACCAATAAATGAACTGCATCTCTTTCACTTATTTTTATTTTGTCTAAAACGGCAGCAAGCCTTGGTGTTACAATATCTTGAGTAGTGTACCTAGGGGCGTTCTGGACCACTTCGCATGTCACCCGAACGAATTCGGTCACAGGCAAGGTCACGTGACCTAGGTAAGGCCAATGACCCCGCCCCCGCCCGTGACCTTGGCCTAGGCTAGACCCGTGACCTTTCCCGTGACCGAATTCGTTCGGGTGACATGCGAAGTGGTCCAGAACGCCCCTAGGTACACTACTATCTTGTCGAGCTCGTTTTGCTTTTGTTGGAGAACCAATCTCTTGCTCCTTTGTTTCTGCATTTTCAGAATAGTCTGATCTAGATAATTCAGTTACGTGACTAGAAGAATCAGAGCTTAACGTCTCCTCCATCGTTAGACCTATAAGAATTGTTTTGTCGTCAAGCAAGGTTTATTAGCAACCCACAGCAACAAATAAAGTTGATTTTATGATTTCGTAATACTATGTAAATTGTAAGTACTACATTATAATTTGATATTTATTGTATTGTTATTATTCCGTAAATTATTGGGTGAGCCCAGCAATAAAAATAATTCAAAAAAATATTTACCTGCTGAGGTTGATGGAGTCTCTAAAAACTTTTTCTTTCTGACTTCTTCTTGTTCTTGACGCTTTTGCCTCTTCTCTTCTTTTTTTATGAACGCATGGTCCATTCCGACCATGCATCCTACACGTCCTTTTTGTCTTTGCTTGAGCAAAAACTGCTTATCTTCTTCAATTTTTATTAAACTAAGTGCATTTTTATGACCAATATCGAATAAATCGTTTAATGCATCTTTCCATTGTTCTCTTCTATTTTTATAATTTTCGGTGTCTCTGTTTTTTGTTTGTAGTAGACCTCTCCATTCTTTATATAAGTTTGTTAATTTATTTGCAGCCCTATGTGATTCTTGAATAGGAATGCGTGCTTTTCTCCAAAAAACCGAACATTCGTCTATCACTAAACGTACACTCCGATTTAAATTTAATTCTGTGGCTCTCATGTCATAAAACAGAACTTTTAGACAGTCTCCTTTAGAAGGCAATTTACAACCTGTTAGTTGATGTTTTGGATAACCAATTAGAAAAATTTCTTGTCGTAAGACTGGCATTATTACATATAAAAGTGGACAGTAGATTTAAGAAAATAAATTACACGTGCATTCAACGGTTCAGCTCTTACGCGACTAACGGATGTACGTCGCATAACAACCGATACGGTTAGTGGAGGGGAAGAGGGGTGTTCTTCAGTCTACTGACTTTGCTCCTTTAAGCAGCAGGGGCGGCTCGTGACCTAAATATTTGGGAAGCACAAAATACTGAAAACTGTAGAAGCGAGTTTTTTTTTAAAATACCTTATAGCTTATGCCATATTATTATAACCGTACTTTGGCCAAATTCGGGGGGGGGGTTGTGCCCTCCCTGGACTTTCCCGACGAGCCGCCACTGTTGAAGAGTAATGTTTAAATGTAAAACTTAAGTATATCGATTAAATAGCGTACATACCGTAAAAATTATTATTATATTCGACAATCATATCTTACGACGGCGCCTTCATATCTTTAACCTCCCTGTAACACGGGATAAAATTATCAGATTTTTTTTAAATTTTGAGGATTTGAGTTTTAGACATGACGTCATAATATGCCGGTGCGCACTCCTTAAAAATAATTTAAAAAAATATTCGCTCTATAAATAAGTGGCACCCTAATATATATAGTAATTAACATTTTGATAATCTTTTAATGTTCAATTAACTTCTAGTTCAGATGATTTTGTTTTACTAAATAAATTTTCATCATTTTCTTTTGTTACATCAAAAGCAACAACTAAATAGAGGTTACAAAAATCTTTATAGCTAACGCACGTACCTTCATCCAAATCTTTTTTATAATTACAAGAGAGGAATGCGGCATACAACCGTTGTAAATCATCATTATTCACTTGATATTCATAAGTAGGATGTTGGGTACCATTGATTTTAATATTTATTCTTTCTAAATTCATATTATCAAAAATCATCATTGTCTTGGCAAAATTATCATTTCGTTCAGCTCTAGAAAAAACTATAAAAACTCTAGATATTTTATTTTGATTATTTATTTACAACGCGCCAGTTTCCACTTCCAGAAGACCACAAATTACTACGGTAACAGTTAAGCGCATTCCATCCCCAAAGAAAGTTAGATTTGCTAACTAATAATGAAGATAATATTTTTTCAGTTTCTAATGAGGGTTTTACTATTGGTATCCACAAACTAATATCAGATATTTCATAATCATAATTTCCATCAACTTTAGCGTGTAATATATTTTTTACCCTATTTTTACGTAATTCAATGCGAATTTTTCCATTCAAAACTTTGTTACAGTCTCGTACAAATCGGAAAATTTTAGATGAAGGAATAAATTTTGTAATAGTTTTTTCATCTTTTGTTAACAACCATCTCTCTAAATATCCTTTATTGAATGCAGAATTATTTGTGATTTTTGAAATAATAGTTTTTATATCAACGTCTAAATCTTAAATTTTTTCCGATTTATCTTGCGCGTCATATTTGTATTGAGACGTATCTGCTGAATCTGCTGTGTCTGGATACCAACACAATTGTGATGCTGAAGTATCAGAAACATCTCCTGAAAATTCAATCAGATTTGAAATTAACGTAGCAACACCCACATAATTTGTTTCTTCTATTAATACCTCTTCATAGAATAACCTCACATAGTCAAAATCATTTATCCCATTATTTGATATAGTTGCATAATTATTTGGATTGTTTTTAATTTTAGATTTGACAAAAATATAAGCGCCTGATAAATGTTTCCACCCACTTATGTTAGTTTCGAGCGTATATTGTTCAAGTTCTTTCACATTGATATTACTTTCTCTTATTTCATTGTAAGTATAACTTTTTGTTGATTCATCAATTACAGGCATTTCATCAATACGCCATAAATTGTCCACAACGCTTTCCATTTATTTAAATAAAAAGAAGTCTTTTAGGAAACTTAAGCATTCAGCAGATTTTTAATAATCTCCTTTGATTTTTTAGTTAATCGATTCGTCCTGCCAGTCTTAGCCTTTTTCAATCCGTCGCCTCGTAAATGTTCATTCATCGATTTTTCTTTCATTTTGTTTAGAATAGGATTTATAATTTCTTCTTTATAAGTAGAAAACGTCGGTGATTTTACGTATGTAGACGCTATGTTTTTAAGCCCTGAAGTCACACCTTGAATGATATCCTCTTTATTATTTTTCCAAAAAGGTTTTAATATATTACGATATAAAAAACCTAATGCAGGTATAGCAAATTTTTTTGTAGATTGAAAAATATTTCCACCTCTAATATCTCTGTGATATTTAAGGCCAAACCCATATTGTTTCGGAAATAAGTGTTTTCTATGAACGACAAGTACCATTTATTCTACAAGAAAGACGAAGACTTACTGAATATCTAGAACAAAATTTAAGCACTCTCCATTAAAATTTATCAATTGATTTAGCTGAATTGTAACGGAAATACGAATATTAAATATATAATCCATACGATTAATTGGTAAATATTTCGGATGCGTTGGTTCAATATTAATTAAAGATCTAGGCGAAATATTTGGAGCAAAAGCGTATATAACATCACTTTTGAGATTATTTTGATAACTAGATGAAACTAGGGAGCAGTGAATCAAGATCTGATCAATATCTTTGGTGATATTACCAATTTTTGTTGCATAGTTTATTCCTTCTTTATATATTTTTTTATCAAATCCTGAAAGCTCATATATCTTACCGTGGGAAAAGTCAATTTCATGATCTATGTCGCGTATAATTAGCATAAAACGATTAGTTGCATAATTTACATCAAAATAAAACGGGGGTGTTTCAAACGTTCCAAAATATTCTTGGATATAATTATTTAATTCATTTTCATCGTACAGACCGTTTGGTAATTTTAATATTTTCCACTCCGATTCATTTCTATCGTCTTCTTTCTTGATTTCGTTATTTTTGAGTTCGGCTCCGAAGTCGTTTTTACCAGACTTGTATTTTATTTCGTTATTTTTATACTCTTCAGTAATGTTATCCCAACTATACCAGAGACTTGCTGTCTTTAAAGCAATTTCACCTTTTAATCCAGATAAATTAATAGGATTTTCAGAATAACTTATTTCAAAATCATTTTTTTTAGATCTAATGTGTATTAGGATCATTTATTCAGTTTAAAAAAGCAAGTTGCGTAGTGAATATCCTTTTGTGATCTGATTTTTTTATGAGTTTCAGGTTTAACAATTTATCAAGTATTTCTACGCATTCATTGTATACATCAGTTGAATCATTTCCAGCATTTTTTGACGCAATTAATAGATTAAGACGTTCTACCATTTCATTCGGATCTGAAAAAATACCGCTTCCTTTTTCATAGAAAGGAATTTTTCGAATATCTTCTAAAACACTTTTATATTTTTTCAACTGTGAATACACATATTGTAAATTATCAATTTTTTCTTGTTCTTGTGATTTCTTTGCGTTTGTAATGTGTGCATTTAATGATTTTAATTTAGTTGATATTTCAGGCATCGTTGTATCAATTTTTGCGTTTCTATTTCTAATGTCTAACGATAATAAATATGAAGGTTTTTCAAATTAAAATTGTTTTTCAATAATATCAAAATTTAAATCTTTATTCGGATCTAAACTTATTGAGGTGGGCGCTGAAGGTGATTTTGGTAATCGTAATAAATGATCCGATTCGCTTACATCACCACCTTCCGCATTCTTTGAAACATTTTCGTCTTCTTCTTTGATTGCTAAAACATTTTTTGGATTCGCTTCGTTCATCATGAGCGAGGCGAATTCAGTAATATTATCAAGTTTGTCAGTTATAGGTTTCTGTAGCTTCTTAATTTCTTCCTTCGTTAAATGTTCTTTAAATTGTTTTAAGTGGATCCTGTTTTTTATTATCTCACGATTTTTTAAAATAGCGTCAATTATTTCAGTTTTACTATCCGTGTTAGTCATTTATATACAGTGAAAAAAAATATTCCGGGATAGGGATTCGAACCTTGGACTGATCAAAAAAGTTTTTGTTTTTTTTTAGGGTTCGCCCTTTTATCAATCCATACCAACTTTGAGTTTACGAAGAATTTAATCTTGCGCCAGGGACTCCTCGTTGGTTATTGAATTGTTTTGGACTTTAATACTTTCTAAATATTGTATGTCTTTGTGCATCTTGTCTACTTGCTGTTCAGCTAATCTTATTTTTTCAATTAATTGTCTTATACGTTTTTTCAGAGGCTTTATTTTGCATAATTTGAAGGTCAATTTCATTATTATCTGAAGATTGATGAATTTCTTGAAGAAAGTTTGTAACACGATCACCAGAAGTAGACGACATTTTAACTGAGCTATGAAGGTTTTATTTCATCTGTTGCATATTGTCAATATAAGTTAATAAAAACCTGCCATCTAGAATCATTTGGATCAATTATTTGTAGAATCCTGTCTGTGACCAGTGTTGGCAACACTGTCTGTGACTAATCGTAACGCCATTCAATTTTTTTGAATTTTTGGATTCGTTTTGAATTTTTGAATTTGTTTTTAATTTTTATTTTACAACTTGATTTTTATTTTAGAAAATACTTCATGACTCGAAGACGAATTCGAACATAAAAAATTTTGCACGCCATCAGGATTCGAACACGCAACACGCTGCGAAAGCATGTGCACATGTTCCGAGCGCGACGCTTTAACTTTCTGCGCTAACGCGGTCTAGCGATAAGCGTACACAAAGCGGACTAGTGCTTCGCATGCGAATGCGGTTTGCATTATTGATTGTATTTGTGTTAAATAAATGAATACGTCCTTGCCTATTCATTTTATTAAAGCCGATGAAAAAGAACATTATATTAATAAATTAGCGCCAAAATGGCCTTTTATATTAATAATTATAGGACGAAGCGGTTCTGGTAAAACAAATACTGTTGTCAATCTTTTAAAATATTTATTTTTTGATACTTTTTATTTGTATGCGAAAGATTTAGAAGAACCTTATTATCAGTTATTACAAAATGTGTTTGATGACGAAAAAATTCGGTCTAAAGAACCTCATGAGGATACACAAAGCCTGAATCGTACTTTTCATCAGATATAGAAGACATAGTCGATGTAGACGAACTGGATCGATATAAACAAAACTTGATTGTTGTTGATGATTTCGTAACGGAAAAAGATCAAAAGAAATTGATAGATTTAGCTATACGCGGAAGAAAAATGAATGCTTCAATGATTTATATAACGCAGGATTGGTACAGAGTGCCAAAATCAATTCGTTTACAATGTAATTATCTTTCAATATTTCCATCATGTGATGGTAATGATATAAGCTTAATATTTAGAGAAAAAGGGTTGGATAAGAAACTCAGGAAATATTATGAAGATAACATTAAAAATTTTGATTGCTTAACTATTGATTTCAAAACTCCTGAAATGAAATATAGAAAGAATTTTACACCCATAAATGACTGGCAGAGCGTCCCTGAAAGGAACTACGGCTCCGCAGGCCAGCTCAGAAGCAAAGCCGAAGACGATGACATCTGAATACGTTCTTAGAAAAAATAGAAAAAAAGGTGGAAAATCAACAAGAGGACCACCTGGTATAGGATTTAATCTAACAGATGATGGCGATTATGATATCGCAGGACACAAATTAGTTAATGTAAAACAACCAGAAGATCCAGGCGATGCTGTTAATTTACAATATTTAGCGTCAGCGTACACAAAGTGGACTAGTGCTTTGCATGCTGCTATGGATAAAGTCAACGATAATATGATTAAAAAAGATGATTCAGGAAGCGTTTTAAAAATCGTTGAACCTGAACTCAGTAACATGATCAAAAAAGATGATTCAGAAAGCGTTTTAAAAATCGTTAAGCAATCGTTAGATTCGGTGAATATAACCGCTACAAAAAGATATATCGATATTGGTAATAGAAGATTAGTTAAAACTACTGATGCAATTGATAAATATGATGTCAATAAAGGACAACTAGATATTTACGGAGAAAGGTCAATTAACTTGGAAACTGAATTCATGAATTTTTTCATTATTCATTTTTACAATTTGTAGGAAAAATTAATTTTGAAAAGGGAACTCATGATCAAAAGATTATAACTATGCTTAAGTTTACTTTTGATGGAGAATATTATCTTAGTATACCGATAAATATGGAAGTTATAAAATTCCGATCAACAGCTGATCTGAAAGATTTAGAAATTACTAATAACGAAATGAAAAAATTTGATCTTTCGAAGCCCTTTTCTATTAAAGAGACTGATTTATTACTTTTTAGGATAAAAAAAGACAAAGTAAACACAAATGAAAATCTCGGTGTTTACAATCATAATAAACCATCTAAATTAAGAACTCCAATCAGATTTTATATGTTAGTCAAGTTTTCTTTATAATTATTTACAAAAATAAACATATATAAATGGAAAGCAATATAGTAATCAATTTAAATGAAAATGGTATCTCCAGTGTTTGTTGTACAGTAAACGGTGAAAAAATTGAATTTACTCTGACAGGAGATGAAGAAGTTGAATTGTTACGAAAGGTTACTGTTATTTTACTTACAAAATTACCGCCAGAAGAAGCGCATAAACATCTGAATAAATTCTTAAAATTCGTCTAATTAATTAAAAATAACAATCGTGTTCGACAAGTTGGACAATTCGTGCGAATTACTCCATAATACACCGCAGCCGAAGGGAATTCAGTTTATTGCTAACTAAATGGATTATTGTAAAATATGCAAAACAAAAACTAGATCCACTGGAGAACCAGAATTTATTGTAAAATATAAACGCTGGAGAAGAATATCAACTTGCAGAATTTGTCAATCAGTAAAAAATAATATTTCTAAATCACCTAAAGATATTTGAATTTTTGAATTATTTAAACCCGCTAGGAAAAAATATCCAACACGTCGCTTTCAACACAGAGGTATTGATGATACTTGGCAAATAGATATTTATGTTTTTTATAGACCAAAAGGAAAATCAGAAGATCCAAGCTATACTTTAAGAACAAAAACCTTAAAGTCAAAGGAGTCGAAGACGAAGGCGAATGATTTTAATAAATTTAAAAAGATCAATAAGGGATTTATCTATATTCTAGTTGCTGAAGACACCTTTTCTAAATTTGTATGGGTAGAACCTTTAAAAACTAAATCAGGATTAGAAGTAGCTAATGCGTTTTTAAAAATCATACAACAAGCGATTAAAGATAAACACAATCCACCGAAAAATTTACATGCTGATAGAGGAAAAGAGTTTTATAATAAAGATATGAGGATCGTTTTAAATAAATACAATATCAATCTTTATAGTACTGGAACAAAAAATAAAGCTTTCTTTGTTGAGAAGTTTAACTATACTTTAGGAAATAAATTCAAGCCAATATTATATGACAGTTTTGATTGGCTTTCGTTACTTCCAAAAATTATAAAATCTTATAACAATTCTTATCATACTACGATTAAAATGAAACCAAAAGATGTCAATAAAGAAACCGTATATATTAATATATATAGCATTAACAAATAAAAAACCAAAATTGGAAGTTGGTGATAGAATTAGATTGTCTAATATGGTTGATATTTTTCGTAACAAATTAAAAACGAACTGGACTGAAGAAATATTCACAGTTGTAGAAAAACGCGTATATAATGTTTGGATTTATTTTGTTTCTGATCTTAACGGCGAAAAAATTAAAGAGGGTACATACGAAGCAGAAATGCAACTAACATTATTATAAGAATTATTGAAATAATACAAATAAAAATAAATATAATTTTTTTCTTTTCTTTTTTTTAATTCCACAATTTTTAAGTTTGCCTTGATTAATAAATTCGCTGTGTTCATGAGTACTTTGTCTGTATGCGAAGCACTAGTCAAGGACGTACTCATTTATTAACTAGAGAAAGAGTATTTGCTAAACGTCTTTTTGCTCGTTCTTTATTGTTATATCTAATAACAGGATTTTTGTTCAGTAACGCGTTTATTTTTTCTTCATCATAACTATTGACCTCTTTTAATTCTTGTTCCAATACATTAATTTTATTATCTTTATACTCAATTTCTCCGTCCATTTTTTCTATTGTTTAAACCGCAGCATTTCCTAATTCTTTTAAAATTCTGTTTTCCATATGAGGAGCAGACTTACAAACTGCATTTTGTCCATATTTTCCATATTTGAGATAAAGGTGGCGCTGCATTCTTAAGGTCAAATACTATCTTTTTTCTTAACACTTGGACAGTCGATATGCATTAAGTCCTTGTGCTATTAAATGGGGAAAAACGCTTAGACAAACGAAATGAATTTAGTCCAGTCTCACTGTACTATCAAAATGAATTATGTCCAAAAACATTGGACTAAATACAATTTGATTGGGTTTCGGTTAGTTTTATTCTAGAGTGGTGTTGCCTAGAGACTTTTTAGTGTGTTACGGGCATATTAAATTAAGAATAGAAGTAGATTTTGTTTAAAATGGAAGGACTAGAAGGTGAACATATTGTTGGTGATAGCGTAGACAGAGGTAGCAGAAAAAGAAAAAGGAATACGACATCGCATGAAAGAAAAAAACAGTTAAGGTAAGTTAGGTTAGAAAATTCACAAAAAGCTTATTAATGTTGTGTTTTTAATTTTTAAGATATTCGAATTTCGACATTAATCTGGACAATTTTAACGTAGTTTGCAAACATAAAAATATTAACTTGGAATGCCAAACAATATTAAAAGAAGATATGCTAGCAATTCGTCAAAATTTTTTTGAAGATCCCAATAAAATAACACAAGACAACCTACTTGCAAGCTGTATGGAAATTAATGAACCAAAGCGCAAACGAAGTCGCAAACAGGATGGAAAACCTCATAATTTTTCTGTAAATTATTTTGTAAGTAGCATTTAAAGAGTGTGTCAATGTCAAACATATCGTTGTAATTTATTGTTTTACTCTTGATTTTCTTTCTTTACAGATATTTATTAATGACACTAAACAACAGGTTTGTCAGAAACTTTTTAGAGCTCTGTTTAACGTTTCTCAAAGGCGAATAAATACAATATGTCAAAAAATAAAAATGGGATCTCGACTTGTTGAAAAAAGAGGCGGGGATAAAAAGTCTCATAAAAATATTGAGAAATTTACAGAGGTGAAAAATTTTATTAGCAATCTAAAAGGTAAAGAAAGTCATTATGGTCGTAGCAAATCGAGAAGAATTTACTTATCCGCCGAATACAGTATTGCCAAACTTTGGACTTTGTATAATGAAAAAGTTCCTAATGACCATTTAAAAGTAAATTATAAGTATTTTAGCAGGGTCTTTAATAATAACTTTAACATAGGTTTCGGTAACCCAGCTACTGATGTATGTAATTTTTGTGTTAGAACAGCTACACAAATCAGTAGTGCCAAGAAAGATACTGAGAAAAACCAACTACAGACCCAGCTAAAAGTACACAAATGCAGAGCATCTCAGTTTTATAAACTAATGAAAGAAGAAGTTCCCAACTCAATATCTCTGTGCTTTGACCTGCAACAGGTTCAGGTTCTTCCCAAAGTACCTATACAAGATGCCTTTTATGCCCAGCAGCAGTCGTTTAATTTTTTTTTGTATTACAGCTACAAACTGTAAAAACCCAACTTTTTATTCATGGATGGAGCATCAAGCTGGCAGGGGAGTTACAGAAATATCTTCAGCACTAATAGATTTTCTTAAAAAGACCAAATTTCTTCCAAATATAGATACTCTTCGTCTCTTTTCTGACGGATGCGGGGGGGCAAAATAAAAATAGTTTTATCGTGCACATGTTGATGTTGTGGCTACATAACTTTGCTCCAAAAACGATTAAGAAAATAGAGGTAACTTTTCCGGTTCGTGGACATTCATATCTTCCTGCCGATAGAGTTTTTGGCAGGGTGGAAAAGATTTTAAGACGTCATTCGATTATAAAAACTCCTGAAAAATATTATGAGCTTTACTCAAAAGTGGGAGAAATCAGAAAGCTCGGAACTGACTGGACTCTAGTTAATATTAAACATGCTTCAAGTTGCTTAAAAAAAGTCGAAGGAATTAGCGCAAGTAAAAGGATAATCATTAAAAGAGGGAAAGCCTCGGGAGTTGTGGTGAAAACTGAAGTTCTATTTCGATTCAATGATCCTGCAAAAAAATTTCAAACTCTGCTTAAACCTCGCAAACTTCTCAATCGAATTAAGCTTCTTGAGCAGCCGCTTGGACATAAAATTAAAAAAAAATTGATAGCTTAAAAAAATTGCTTATTTCGTTATCTGGAGACGCATGGTTCGACACAGATCCGTAATTAAAATGGATGACTGAAATCCTTGTTGGCGAAGTTGCGGCAAATATTGATAATCAAGATGAAGAACAAGAAAGGGATGAAGAAGCCTGTGAATGCGCGGATAATGAGGCTAACGAATTCGTTTAAATTTGAAACAGTTAATTTTTGTGTAACAATATATTAAAGATGTTCTTAATACTGGTAGTAATATACCACTTTTGTTTCAGTATTTTTTTATTTCACTATTAAAATATTACAAAATACCATGGTTTGTTTTATTTATTTGACAATTTGACAATCAAATAGCATTTTGTCCACCCTAGACAAACAAAGTGCGTTATGTCCAACTGTTTTTTTTATTTTTTTCAGTTGTTTTTTTGCATCCTTGTATAAAAACTCGTAAGATAGATTCTTTCACATTGTGCCTTTTTATTATACCAAGTACTTTTTTAGCGCGATTAGTTTTTATGTAATCGTTTTTCGCTTTCCCTGAAAATTTGTAAAAATGGACAAAATGCAATTTGTAAGTCTGCTCCTCATATACAGTTGATTAGATGCTTTAACTTTATTACCAACAGATAAACTATTAAACTCAATGCAGTCTTTTTTTATTCTATTTTGAATAATTTTTATCTGATTTTTGTCTGCAACATCAATTAGTGCCATTATTTATTAGATAAGGAATTCATAGTCATCAAAAATTTTATCAAATTCTTCTTCGGCCTGCGGAGCCGCACGCCACTCTTCATCTTTTATACTCCCAGCGGCATGCTGAGCACTAGCCCCTTTCAGGGACGCTTTGTAATCTGATTGAGATGTGTTTGCTTTGTGTTTAGATTTAATTTGTTTTTGTTTTTTGTTATATTGTTCTATGTTGTTTGATTTTTTGTTATGTTTAATTAATGTTTCACCAGTGAGAAATTTTATTTGATTCCTAATTGTGTTTTCACCAATTTTATTCTGTTTAGCAAACTCTTTTAAGGTAATATTTTTAGAAGTAGGATCTCCTTTTTGTGCTAAAAAATTTAATGCTAATTGTCTTGATCGCATATTATTTAATTAAATAAATTCTTAACTAGACTCTGTTAACGTATAATCTTTTTTAATTATTATATTTATCTTATGTTTAGCTGACTGTTCTCTTTTGGTATTATGAGCCATTTATTATGAAATAATATCTTTCTAATAAATGGAGAGTGGAGAGACCGAAGATTGTCAGATTGATCATGATCAAACATCTCCGAATAATGAGTCGTTATTAAGAAAATGTTCCATTTGTAAAACCATAAAATCTCATTAAAATTTTGTTAAAAGTAAAAATCAGAAATGTGGAATAGGATACGTGTGTTATGATTGTAAAAAAAGACAAAATGATAAATTTACTTGTGATATATGTTTTATGGATTGTTAGCGGTTCATCTATTAGGCGCATATACCACTGCGCTTATAACATAACCCATTATGCCCGTCTTGTCCCGCAGCAAGCATGTCCAGGGTCGACACTCGAGAGCCGAGTCCCGACCGGCCTTGTATCGCTGTGGCACCCGAATTATTATTCTGTCATTTAAGTGTGTTTAGTTTAAATACAATAGTGTTTTACATTATATTAGCAATTAAATATAATATCAGAAGTGGGATAGAACATACCCCCGGAGAACAAACAAAAGGGAGGAACAAAACGGTGTCTTGGTGCAGCGGCGCCAAAAAACTAGCCCTTAGTGCAGTTCCGACGCAAGTGCTTGTGTTTGTGTAAGGGTGACATCATGGTTGAACCCGCTGCCGCCACCGTGACCTCCGCTTCGCTTGAAAGGATTCTGGAGCGATTATTGGATCTAGTTACCCCAAGACCGTCTGGTTTGCCTGCCGCGGACCCTGCGGCGACTTTGCCGGAATTTCTCCCTACTCGAGATGATCCACAACGCTGGGTACATGACGTCACCGAAATATTCCACGAACTTGAATGGACCGACGCGTATTTAATGACCAGAATTTCCAGCTGTTTTAAAGGTGAGGCAAGTGAATGGTTTTCAGGATGGAACCCAAATGATAAGCGTACGTGGGAAAATTTAAAGCGAGATGTATGTACCAACTTTACGGGCGTTGCAAATTTTGGCCAGCTTCTATATGAAGCAGTTACGTACAATTCCGAAGGATGTTCGAGCTACGGCCATTATGCTCGCATTAAATTGCAAAAATTGGGGGCAACCCACGTCCCATTTACCGAAGATCAGCTAGTAAGCATTATTTGTTTTGGCATAAAAGACCGCGCAATACAAATGCAATCGTATCAGTTAAATCATACGACGGTGGCGCCTTTGCTTACACAATTATCGCGAACACCCGATAAACCACGCGCTACAAAAACCGATAACAAAGCATCGAGTTTTTCCGGTACCACTGCTAAGCTGAACATCCCTTTACGCTGCTATAATTGTAACCAAATAGGGCATCGTAAAATTGATTGCCATTCGCGGGGAATAAAAAGAGAGCGCGAAATGTCTAGTACTATAACTGCATCGAACAAACAAACTCATATTATCTTTTGCGATTTTTGCAAACGTACAGGACATAGAATCGAAAATTGTTTTACACGACTGCGTACGGAATCGCGCTCAATAGGCTATAAGGGTGCTGAACGATCTGAACATTCAGACCCAGTTAAAAATTCCAAACAGGTTAATTTGTGCTTATCCCCAAAATTAAGCGAAGATCCTTCCCCGCCATTAAGATATTATCGAGCGGAGCTTAATGGACATGAAACGGACGTATTAATAGACACCGGTTCCCAAGTGTCTTTAGTAAGTTCATCTTTGGTGACGAAATTGAATTTGAAAACAGCTCCCCAACACATCAGTCTTTTGGGAGTGGGTGGTTTGACTCATTCTTCACACATAGTTACTGTAACTATTAAATTCAACAACAACATACTAACTCATAAAATGTATGTGGTTAGTGATGAAGCTATATGCTGCGATGCACTATTTGGTCTCGATTTGCTACATTTACCCGGTATGACTTTTACTTGCGATCAAGCCACATTCACTTTGGAATATAATCCTCCCATAAGCGGTAACTTAGATGAAAATCTGCAATCAATTCTTCACGAATTTCGAAGTATGGCCACAGCTGGAAATAACATTCCTAAACCCATAAGCACAGGTGAATTTAAAATTCGTTTAACAAGTGACAAAGAAATCAAATACCACCCCTACCGATTATCTACTACAGAACGTGAAACTGTAAGAAACATAGTTCAAGATTTATTAGATAATTCTATTATCCGTCCTTCACGATCCCCTTTTGCCAGCCCTTGTCTATTAGTTAAAAAGAAAAATGGTCAGCCACGACTTGTTGTTGATTTTAGAGCACTAAATAGAATCACGGTGAGGGATAGGTACCCTCTACCCCTCATCGACGATCAAATAGATCGCTTAAGTGGCAGCACCTACTTCACCACCCTTGATATGGCGGCTGGTTTCCACCAAATACCAGTACACCAAGATTCAATTGAAAAACTGGCCGCCTTTGTTACTCCGGACGGCCAGTATGAATACCTACGGATGCCGTTTGGGCTAGCAAATGCTGCTTCAATCTATCAAAGAGCAATTAACATGGCACTACAAGCAGAAATTCAACAAGGAATTGCTTTAGTCTATATGGATGATGTTCTGATCCCATCCACTACGGTTCAAGAGGGGCTAAGAAACCTACGTACGGTATTAACAACCCTTCAGGTTAATGGCTTTTCTATTAACATGGATAAATGTTCCTTTTTGAAAACACAAGTGGAATACCTTGGCCGTCTTATCTCAAATGGTGAAGTCAAGCCAAGTCCGTCTAAAGCAAACGTTTTAAAAACAATTCAACCTCCTACGAATGTCAGAGAAGTTCAACAGTTCCTGGGGCTTGCGGGGTACTTTCGGAAATTCATCCCCGAATTTTCAATGAAAACTCGCGTTTTATCAGCACTCCTAAAATCTGATGCAGAATGGCATTGGTCGCAAGAACATGCTAACGCGTTTAATTACATCATAGATTATAAAAGAACCAGTCCTTACTATTTTTAATCCATCTTTACCCATTGAGATCCATACAGACGCAAGCAGTAAAGGTTTCGGCGCCGTAATTATTCAAATTCATGATGGTTTAAGGAGAGTGGTCGCTTATTTCAGTAAGGCTACCCTCCCTGCTGAAACAAGATACCACTCGTTCGAGCTTGAAACATTAGCTGTAGTATACGCCTTCAAGCACTTTAGGCATTACTTAATCGGAATTCCTTTTAAACTGATTACCGACTGTAATTCATTGAAAAGCTCCCAATATAAACTAGATTTGATACCACGGATTAGTCGTTGGTGGGTGTACCTTCAGGATTTCGACTTTACCATTGAACATCGAGCGGGAACATCAATTGCTTATGTAGACTATCTGAGTCGAAATCCACCTGGCGTCAGTACCGTTAAGGTTTCGCATATCGCGTTCTCTCCTCAAGAGTTTGAAGACGATATGAGTCGAATGCCTGAGGGTTGGCTGAGTGTTCAGCAGAGTAATGATAGCGAGACTATTGACATTAAAGAAAAATTGAATAATCGTGAAATTGATAGTAAGCAGTTTTGTATAATTGGGGATACTCTCTGTCACATCGGTATAATAAATTCAGAGAAAGTCACGCAGTATTTTGTGCCAAAACATGCTCGGTTTTCCCTCTTAAAGGAATATCATGATGGGCAAGCCCATATTGGTATTGACAAAACCATTCTTAGTCTCAGCACACACTTCTGGTTCCCACGTATGCGCCAGTTTATCAAGAAATATATTGACTCGTGCCTAACTTGCCTCACTAGTAAACGCACAGCTAAATCAACGCCATACAATATCCATTCTATTCCAAAGTTGCCAATACCATTTAATACTATACACATTGACTGTCTTGGGCCGTTACCACGTACTGAGGAAGGGTATACTCATATTTTTGTGGCTGTAGATGCCTACTCTAAGTATTGTTTCCTCTACGCCCTTCAAGGGCAAAAGACAGATGACATTGCAAATTGTGTATCAGATATAATTTACCTGATCGGCACCCCAGCACGTTTCATAACAGACAATGGAACCTCGTTAAAAGCTGTTCGCAACCACCCTCATATCGCTTCATGGAACATCGACTGGCACTTCATCACCCCATATGTACACCGAGCCAATGGGCAAGTTGAAAGATATATGCGATTTGTCGCAAATCTACTACAAGTTCAAGCAGACGTCTCGGCTACCTGGGACAAACTGGTTTCACGAGTTCAGCTCACCATTAACTCAACTGTGCACAAGACAACTAAACGAACTCCACTACAAACACTATTTGGATGTGATAATCGACTTCCAGAGATTACAAGAATCATCGATAAAGCCTCGACTGATAAGCTACCTCAACCTCCAATACTTCATGAAAAGTGGCGCGAATTTGTGAATAAACGCCTAATCGACAACGCCGAAAAACAAGAGCAACGTGTGAATAAGGATAAGCCCGAACAACGTTCCTTCTCAATTGGTGACTATGTTCTTCTTTCGCGAGAAGCTCTCCGCCCAAAGAAATTAGAGTCTGGCTGGGTTGGACCCTATAAAGTTGTGACCATATTACCCAATAATCGATATGACCTCCGCAAGGTAACCGATTTATCGGAATCCACATGCTGGACAGCTACATGAATGAAGATCATGAAGATCAGGTACTGTATTATCTTGATGCTATGCTAATGGTGGATTTTGATTGACTGTGATACAAATTATTATAACAGTTTAGACATGTTTCCAACATGGTTAGTCACATTTTTGTGATAACTTTGTGATGACTCTAAGCCCTGTTAAAGCAGTTTTAGATTACTCTAAGACTCTACACATGGTTAAAGCAGTCGGTGATAACTTTGTGATGACTCTAAGCCTTGTTAAAGCAGTTTTAGATTACTCTAAGACTCTACACATGGTTAAAGCAGTCGTTGATAACTTTGCAATGACTCTAAACCTTGTTACAGCAGTTTTAGATTTACTCTAAGACTCTACACATGGTTAAAGCAGTCAGGGACTTTAAGTCAGTTTATTATGCTTTTATGGAAATGCTCGTAGCGTTCTGATGGTCTTAACGTTCTTCTTTTCTTTAGTGCTTGGAACATTCTGACACCACTACAGGTCAGGTGTTACCAGAGCAGTTGTCAGGATCGACCGAGTGAATATGGGATGAGAGCATCCCATCGTCAGGATGGCCGTGTTAGCGGTTCATCTATTAGGCGCATATACCACTGCGCTTATAACATAACCCATTATGCCCGTCTGGTCCCGCAGCAAGCATGTCCAGGGTCGACACTCGAGAGCCGAGTCCCGACCGGCCTTGTATCGCTGTGGCACCCGAATTGTTATTCTGTTATTTAAGTGTGTTTAGTTTAAATACAATAGTGTTTCACATTATATTAGCAAATAAATATAATATGGATGTTCCGATACGATATAAAAGAAGACATTTCAAAAAAATATGGCATGAAAAATTAGAAAAATATATTAACGACTTAAAAGGATAATCTCATCCATAAATGTTTTTGAATAATTTTTTCTCTAATAAACGGAGTTCTCGAAAGATGAGCTTCGTAAAATGACCCTTGAGGTAATTATAAAACTTACTACAGGTGATTTAAAAAAAGCGGGTGACATAATTGAACAAATTTATAAAGTCAGTTCGTCTTCGACTCACGAGATAGCTTCGCTATCGAGTTCAGCGAAGCCTGGTGAAGCCAACCCAGAGGTCACCAAAGGTTCCCGAGGAAATCGAAAGATTCCGGAAGCGAAGCCGAAGCCTCACCATGAGCCGTCCTCGATGGATAAATATTTTTTAACACCACGGACAAATAATGAGATTGTCCTAAATAAACTAAATTTAAAAAAATTAAAACCCATTGCAAAAAGACTGGGCTTAAGAAACTATTCACAATACAACTCGAAGACTAAATCAGACCTCATAAAATTAATTCTAAAAGAAGAGCTCGATGCTGGCGACTGGTTTAATAAATTAAGTAGACTCAATATTAAAAAATTAAAATCGATTGCTGAAAAACTAGGTATAAAAATAAAGCAAAATAGTAAAAAAACAGATCTAGTGGATCGAATTTCACATAATGTAAACAATGAAAATTTAAATACTGTTCTTAAAGAAATCGGGTCGCAAAGTTTAGAGGAATTATTAGATGAAACCATGTCAAAAAACGAATCGACTAAGAATACAACGATAAAAGAATTAAGAAAAATTGCTAAAGAAAAGAATATCAAAGGTTACTCTAAAATGAAGAAGGCAGAATTATTACAAAAAATTAATGACCAACCGTTCGCTTTCGAAGATAGTTATTTTACAGAGTTTTCAAAAAAATCTAAAATTAAAATAATAGAAACAAAAGCTGAATACAGTAAAAAATGGGGGAGACACAAAGTTTACTATAAGGTTATATTAGTGGAAGACGAAGAAACATCCGAGTCTGATCTTTCAGACATAATTATGAAAAAAATTACTGCCATTAGAGAGGGATTAAATGAAATGATTAAAATAGTAAAACAGAAAACAAATTTCAAAGAAGGAGATTTAATGAATATAGGGATTAATTATCCTGATCTTTGGAATCCTATTTCCACAGGATTATCAAGAACTTCTGAAATTGATAATTTATTACACAAAATTCAAAGTGTCTTAACTTCAAATCAAGATTTAGATATATACGGTTGCACATTTCATGCCGAAGTTGTTAATATGCCTAGAGGTGGTACTAATGCGAAAAGATTATTAAATATAGCAGAAGACTCACGAACAAAGAAAAGTATAATACAAATAAAAAACAAAGATAATTTATGTTGTCCAAGAGCTGTTATTGTTGGATTAACTTATCATACAAATATTATACTTGGTAAAGAATATGATCGTAATGATATAAGATATATTAGAATGGGAAGAAATTAACAAATGACTTTAGCTCAAGAGCTGTGTAATCAACTTGGAGAATATAATAAAAACTATTTTACTTTAGACGATATTAAAAATTTAGAAAAAGTATTAAATATTCAAATAAAAGTCGTAGCAGCAGAATGCTTTAATTCCATAATATATTCGGGGGCTGATAAAGACGTAAAAGTTTATTTATATAAAAATGGAAATGATTTTGATGCAATCAGTAGTATGACAGCTTTCTACGGTGAGTCTTATTATTGTGAAAAATGTGATAAACCATATCAAAATAACGACGGACATAAATGCAAAACGAAGGATAAAATATGCGTAATGTGTTTCAAGTCTAGTCACAAAGAAGACTCTTCTAAAAGAATATATTGTGAAAAATGTAATAGGTATTGCTTTAATTAAGAATGTTTAGAAAATCATTCAGAAGTCTGTGAAAGATTTCATAAATGCTTAAAGTGTAATAAAATACTCAAAAGAGGTGATAAAATGGTTGACGAAGGTAAAAAAATGATTGAAGAAGGAAATAAAATGATTGAAGAAGGAAATAACAAGAAGGGTAATCAAATCATCAAAAAAGGTAACAAAATGATAGAAGAGGGTAGTAAATAACACAGATGTGGATGGGAAAAATGTCGAAATTGTTATAAAGAAGTTGAAATATTAAAATATGAATGTTATATGCAATGGAAACGACAAAAAGGTGGAATCTGTCAAACAACAATGAAAGACGGTGATAAAATATATAAAGTAAAAGGTTGTAAAAATTGTGATAGAAAAGGTTGTACAGCAATGTTTCCTGATAAAACAAACATGAGAGTAAAATATCACATTTATCAATGTAAAGATTGTAAAAATTGTGTTAAAAAACCGTTGGATGATGAAGAACCTTTTGTGTGTGTTGACTGTGGTTCTAGAAAGCATACAAATAATTGTACCTATAGAGAAAAATATTTATTCTTTGATTATGAATCGATGCAAGAAACAGGCAAACACATCGCTAATTTAGTTATATCTCACGATTTTAGCGGAAATGTTAATTCTTTTAAGAGTAACGAAGATTTCTGTAAATGGTTAATTTCTAGAGATCATCGAGGACACACAGCTATTGCACATTATTCTAAAGGTTATGATTCTTACTTTATTCTAAAATATTGCGTTGAAAACGGTATTAAACCTTTCTGCGTATATAATGGATCTAAAATAATGTTAATGGAAATAAAATCAATTAATTTAAGAATTATTGATAGTAGTAACTTTGTTCAAGGACCTTTAAAAAATTTCCCTAAAACATTCGGTCTAAAAGAACTTAAAAAAGGTTATTTTCCACATTTCTTCAATACAACAGAAAATCAGAACTATATTGGAAAAATACCTGATACAGAATACTATGGTGTTAATTCTATGAAACCAAAAGAAAGGGAAGAGTTTTTAGAATGGCATAAACAAAAAAGAAAAGAAAATTATTTGTTTGATTTTAAAAAAGAACTTTATGATTATTGTAATTCTGATGTTGATATATTAAGAAGAGGATGTCTTGAATTAAGAAATCACCTTCTAGAAATTGCGAATATAGATCCTTTTAGATATATTACTATTGCAGGTGTTTGCTTGGCTATATATAGATCAAAATATATTAAGAAAGATACAATAGCTGTTGTTGATAATCCGAAAAAAGATCAATATTCTCAACAATCAATTTCATGGTTAAATAGTTTTCATAATCCAAATATAAAACACGCATTAAACAATGGTGAAGTGAAAATATGTGGATCAAAAGTTGACGGATTTGATAAAAAATCCAATACTGTTTACCAATATCACGGGTGTTTTTGGCATGGTTGTACTAAATGTTATAGTTCAGATTTTATTAATAATAAGAATGAAACAACTATGGAAGATCTTTATGAGAAAACAATAGAAAGAAGCGAGGAATTAAAAAAAGCTGGTTATAACTTAATAGAAATGTGGGAATGTGAGTGGACGAAGTCAAAAGAATATAAGAAAGAAATGAAACAAATTGAAGAAGAAATTAAGGAATTGGAAGAACTTAATCCTAGAAACGCATTCTTTGGAGGAAGAACGAATGCAACAAAATTGCGTGTTAAGGGGGAGAAAATGAAATATATAGATATTTGCAGTTTATATCCAACAGTACAATGTTACGATGATTATCCAGTTGGACATCCTACTAAAATATTCAAACCTCGTACGTATAATTCAGATTGGTATGGTTTAATAAAATGTGCAATTTTATCACCAAAAGGTTTGTATCACCCCGTTTTACCTGTTAAGAATAAAACCAAATCTGGTGATGAAAAACTAACATTTCCATTATGTCAATTGTGCGCAAAATTAAATAATCAAAAAGATAAATGTTCTCATAAGGAATCTCAAAGAATTATCAGAGGAACCTGGTGTACCAACGAAGTAAAAAAAGCAATTGAAAAGGGTTACAAAATAATAACTATTGATGAGGTTTGGCATTTTTACGAAAAATCATCAAATTTATTTAAAGGATATGTGAAAGCGTTTATGAAACAAGCCCTTGGCAGGATGATTTTGAATCAGAAGAAGAATATAGAAAAGCTGTAAAAGAAAATCTAGGTATTGAATTGGGTAAAATAGAAAATAACCCTGGAAAGAGGGCTGTTGCGAAAATATGCTTAAATTCCTTATGGGGTAAATTTGGGCAAAGACAAAATATGGGTGCAACAGAATATGTTACAGATGTTAAAAGGTTTTATGAAATTTTATTAGACGAGAAACGTGATAATATACGTATAAACGATATAAATGAAAATATGTTACAAATTGATTATAAGTTAAAAGATTGTTATGTTGAAAATGATTTCAATACCAATATATTTATAGCTGCTTTTACAACTGCAAACGCAAGACTAAGATTATACGAAATGTTAGATAAATTAGGAAAAAGCGTAGCATATTATGACACAGATAGTATTGTATATATAGATGATGGAAAAAACACTGTTAAAACAGGTTGTCTATTGGGACATTGGACAGACGAATTAGGTAAAGGCGTATGGATAATAGACTGGATATCAACAGGTCCAAAAAGTTATTGTTATAAGACTAATACAGGTAAAGTTGTTTGCAAAATTAAAGGATTTACGTTAAACTATGAAACGTCCAAAAAGATTAATTCCGATAGCATGACTAATATTTTAGAAAAGTCCATCAGAGCCGCTCCAGAGTCAAAAACGAACAAAGACTGCAAAATCAGTACACCATATAATCGAATTACCAGAGATACTAAAACTAAAGAACTTTTAAATAAAATAGAAACAAAAGAATTTGGTTTTGTTTATGACAAGAGAGTTATTCTAAAAAACTTTGATACAATACCATTTTGGATATTAATCCTTTTCGTTAATAATAAATAATCCTTCTTTATTGTTAGGTAATTAATAATTTATTATATTATGTAAATGGAAAATTTTATTAAGCAAACTGGCTTCGACTTTGGACTAACTTCATCAGGCTTCATAGAGTTTCGAAATTGATTAAAAACTTGTGATGTGAAATGAATGGAATTCAATCAAGCTTCATGAGTACAGGAATTTTACATTTTTTTTACATTGACATTTGTTTGTTTTGTCTGTGATTGTTGCATTCTGCATTGTTAGGTTTGGTGAATTTCAATTGAACATGTTTGATGTTCGTTGTCTTACTAAAGAAATATTAGAACAAATTAAATCAAGTGTCGTACTACTAACAGTAAGTACTTATATTTATTTTGCCTGTTTATTTACCGAATAAAGAAGTTTGTGAAATTAATAACATATGCAATACAATATACAGATCTCACAAAACAGTATTTTAGATTTTAAGTTGTTGGCAACACTGGCTGTCAACTGTGTCAACGGTGTCAACAACAGACACAACCTCATAATCTCAATTATTTTACTACTATTACTCGGTGAGCTCAATTACAATCGGTCGTTGTTATTCTATTGTCTATGTTCTGTGATTCTAGGCAACATTCTAGGGTTTGATTTGTGTTCTGTGGGTTTGATCAACATGGCAAAAGGTATTTATGCGAAAATTGTAAAAAAGTGAAAAAAACCTGTTTTCTTCTGCAGATAAGATAAATAAATTTATAAAAGAAATAATCGAAATGCAAGAACGTCGGCAAGACAGCAAAACTAACATGCATCTTAACAACGTTAGAGTGGTCTTCAGCGGCCAACAATATTACGCAAACGTACAAATAACTACGGAGGCAATAATCATCAAGCCACACGATGATGAAGAAATACCAGTGACTTACTTTTTACCGATCCACTTACGTGGATATAGTGAAGTTGAAAATAGGGGTTTAAGAATAAACCAGCGCTTTAATAGACCCCCGTACAACTTATATTTCCGGACACCAGCTCAATGTGCGAGAGCTCTTAGACGAATAAGCGTTATCACTGGGTATGTAACATTCTAACCCGTTTAATATTTAATATATGTAGTTATTTTACAAGCACTTGTGTTGCGTAATGAATAATTGTATTTTTTACAGGGCAGAATCAACCTCGGAATCCTCAGAAAACTAAACGGCGCGCTGCTAATTGTTAATTATTCAACAGCATAATTTTTTACCAAGCGTCTGTATGTTTTGGATAACTCAAAAAATAAAAATTATTAATGAACTATTGTATATATTTTATTCTATATGCTAATCCTTTATTGTTGCTATAACAAGGTAAAATCCTTAAATTTGAGCCGTTATTGTGCTAAATAGACCCATATAGTACAAACTTCATAACCGGGGAAAATCGCAATAAATAATCCTATTCATTACCAAATAGTTTTCACATCAATTTTACAGACAGGGTGTTTTACCCCGTCGGAAAAATCTATCAATATTTGAAATTGATTAAAAACATGTTCAATGAGTTGATTTCTAGAATCATTCTGTGCTGAACAGACCCACCTACATGAGTTTGTATAGCATGCTTTCTAACTTATAGAAACAGGGCAAAATGTTAATTTTAAAATATACCTTCAAACGAGGGTGTTTTCACGATTTTTTCTGCTTTTCAGTTTACCCTTGAAAATCGGGGTGTTTTCCTTAAAAATGTTAATTTTAAAATATACCTTCAAACGAGGGTGTTTTCACGATTTTTTCTGCTTTTCAGTTTACCCTTGAAAATCGGGGTGTTTTCACGATTTTTTTTGCTTTTCTGTTTACCCTTGAAAATCGGGGTGTTTTACCTTAAAAAGTGCTGTGTGCTGAAGGGGCCATTATACTACTCATAAACATTAACTTAATTTCTGAATAGTTATTTAGAAATATCGATAATATTCAAAAGCACTTTTTTGTAATCGGTCAGATTCATACAAAATTTATACAATTTATTTTTAAGTTCAAAACTGTTAGAGTACGTGCCTCATGGAGGTCGAGTAAAGAAGCCACTTGATATAAATGCCCCAGATTATTAAACTGAATGCGACATAGTTGAATCACAGTCTATATTCTGGAAATCTCATGGAATGTCAAAACTGGCACTTAAATTACTTGAAATTCCTTGAATTTTGTTATCCACCTGGAATTTCTATAACAATTTCAAATTTCTTTTTATCAAATTTGTGATTCGTATTCGAAAAATTAGTGTCTCATAAAATATGAAATTTAACCCTTTAATAATTTGTTGCTACTTCGACACGAAGTGTACGAAGTATTGAAATTCCCTCATATCGAAAACCACTCTGAGTCAAATATCTCTAAAATTCGAGCCAACCGACTAATGAACCCACTATATCAAATCTCCGTCTCGGCGGTGCGGATCTTTTGGTGAAGATCCCAGCCCACTAGATCAATCCCCCGTATTGGGGGGTGCCTAAACGTGCTGTGCGGGGGATGTATGTTCGTATGTGTACACGATTCCGGTTGCCAGGAACCTTCCTGAAGTCTTGGATCTTTTTCATACGATGGGTCCTCCGAAAATGAAGGCAACATCAACTTTTGAGCTATGGTCGTCGACAAAAAAAATTTTTTTTTTTTTTTATAAACATCACCAAGACACACACCTCACACAATGGTTGCTGCGCAAGCACCAAAGGCGCGATCCAACTCTGTATCCCGAATCCGGGGCAAGTTGATCATTGTACCGCCAGATGCCAGCGCATAAAGCACCAGCCTCGACACCGCAAGGTAAATGAGGTTACAGATAATACAATACATTTATAAATAACTGGTTCATAGCATTTCATTGTATTAGCGAAACGGAGTGACGCTGAGTATCGAAGTATTCTTGGAAAGCACGGAAGGGCGCTTTTCTTGGGTGGGGGGTACCGTATATTTTTTATTACATTGTTTTACTTTTATATGTCACTACTCTGAAATTATTCAAACTAGATAAACTAATTCTATGTATGGCAATGCTCATTAGCTTATTACATAAAGAATAAAGAAATAACAGCCTACACGAAAATTAAGCAGATGTCAAAAACATAATAAATACACTACATTAAAAGAAAAAAAAAGAAGAACCTCATTAGTGCTAATAAAATCTGTATATCTTACATAACATTTTACCTTTGCATACACTTTTTGAATAAAGCCACTACACCTGCTGATAACATTTGTAGCAATATGTTAGTGTCATAATACTTTTCCTTCTTGGACAAGCGAAAAATTTTCCAAGTTTATTGGAAATATTTTTAATGGAGTTTGATGTATTTGTTATTCAGTTTCTACATCTGATGGAACATTCCTCATTATAGCTTGCAGATGAGCTTGCTCCTCTTCATAGTTTCTAAAACTCTTACTACACATTTTATATGAGGGCCGTTTTTTTTCAACCTTCGATTAGCCATAACAAAAAGACAAGTGCATATAAAACAATGATTTTATTACTAAAAGTTAGCCTCTACACCGCAAGGTAACTGGGGTTACAGATTATACATAGATACAAGTTATGTACACTTATGGATACTTTTCGACATAATCACCTTGGAGATTGAGGCATTTGTTGTACCTGTGGACAAGCTTTCCAATACCTTCTGCATAAAATGGTGCCGCCAATGAATTAAAATGAGTCTTGACGTTGTTTGGAAGCTCCTCGTTATTTTGGAAGCGCTACCCTTCTAGCCACTTCTTCAGTTCAGGGAAAACATGCAAGTCACTCACGTTGCTACTGACGACATGCACTAATGAAGACATGTTATTAAACAGTCGTTTTACAAACGTAAAACTGCCAAATAATAGTAAATTATTATACAAGACGATAAAGTTAAATTTTTTCCCGAGTGAATCGTTTAACATCGAGACAAAGTCGAGACGTTAATGATTCAAGAGTGGACAGTAATAACGTGATCGTCTTGTTTAATACAAATTTTTTTTCTATAGCAAGAACTTTAACAATTTCAAAAGAAAATAAGGACAGTCAATCACATTTTAAAATCTCAGTAGCTAGATTGGGTTTTGCTAGGATAATACAAAGCTGTAATATTTAATTTAAATAAAAGTTAGAAAATTAAATTACTTTATCTACCCTTGATGTTAAAGTGCTACTTTCTTTACCCTTGCTGTTAAAGTACCACTTGACCTTTTGTTTTGAGTCGATTAAAGCACTCTTTTAACATTGGCTATAGAAAAAAAGGCAATTTTACACACTGTCGTAGATAAACTTGTTTTGTGTACTTTCTGCACTAAAATGTTTTAATGCGGTAATATTGTAATCAGGAATTGTGTGAAATTATCTGGAATTTAACAAAAATGGCCCTTGAATTCCTGGAATTTTTTCTTATTAGTAGATACCCTGTTCTGTGAGGAACGTATAATCCGTAATGAATCACTAGCAAAAACTTTGCCGGAATTCCAGAATAAACTTAATTCCAATCACAGCGACACAATATTTCAAAAGAGTTTTTGTGAAATTAAGCAGATTAGTATTAACAATATTTTTCAGTAAAATAAAACTTTTTTGCAGGTAGAACGTTCGAAACTCAAAGTGTATATAAAATCTGCTGTATTAATATTTCTTATCTTTGTACTTATTGCTTCAGCTTTCAAAGATTAAAAAACGGGTAAATACCGTATACCATACCTATATATCCCAGAAACTATAAGTACCTAGTTGCTTTCCATCACTTCTTAATTGACAATGTATTTCTGTAGAATAATGTAATTGCAAATTACAGGGGATGCAGCGAAACGTGATAAAAATCCCGTAGCAGTTTTAGATTGCTCGCGAGTACTATCATAAATATTAGCCTTAGAAAACAATTTCTATTAGAGGTTGGGTAGTCTTGTACATTTCCATTTGTTTTTCTCATTCTCCAGTTTAGAGGTAAATACAGTAGTATTTACAAGATTTTTAAATACTTTATTGCATTTCCTTCTCACCACTAGCTTAAGATATGATTTTTAGCGAAACAGATTTGTGGTTCTGTAATTGAGACAATGACATCTGGTGAACTCCTGGTAGTTTACGACTCTCTATATTCTATTTTACTTTGATGAAGTCTGTCAGTGAAACTAGTTCCCATAAAGCTTTGACTAAGCATTCTTATAATCCTAGTGAATGCAAGCTCTTTATGTACCTAAGTGTGGTTTATGGAGCGAGGTAGCTCCTAACAACAACATCGGGTGCACAAGAAAATGACTGTATGTTAGACTGCATTATATGATAGTGATTTATTAGGTAGTGTAGCGTAAAGTGGCTCTTTATTTCACTAGTGTATAATGATAAAGAAAATTGCACTAATGTCGATGTGAAAATGTGGAATTGAAAAATTAATGGTTTATAATAAGTAATACTCCAGAAATTTGTAACACATATTTTTTATTCAATAATATTTCAAAAACTAACAATATTTACACACAATTTTCATTTAACAAGTATGCACAATGAGTTAATTATATTGCTTGTTATTATAATAGTGATTGATACAGACAGATCAATAAAAAAACCAATTAGGGCAGGCTGTGATATGTGTTATACGTTTGGCAGTACTGAACTGTATTGTCAGTCTATGCCAAATTCGAGATTTACAGGTTAGGTTTTGTTTGTTGTTTGACACAGACTGACGTAAAACTTAACCTGCAAATTTCGAATTTGACATAGACTGACAATACACTTCAGTACTGCCAAACGTATAACACATATCACAGCCTGCCCTAATTGTTTTTTTTATTGATCTGTTGTTATTAATAGTACAACTTGCGTTGTTTGCAATATACATTCCAATAGATTCTTATCCTTTGAAGTTTGCAGATTCTTCTCCGGTTTTGGGTGTTAATACCAGTGGAGTATCCAACGGAGTACCGGGAACTTTCCTTAATATTTTAGAGGCAACACTTGTTTTATTAGTTTTGCTTTCATCAATGTAGCCCTGTGCTACTGTAGAGGAACGTTACCCCATGCCTTTTGATCCCACTCCTGCATTTGCTAGAATCGTAGCACTAGTTCTTCTCAGACAGTGACCTATAAATCAGTCTATTCAATAAAATAAAGAAGTAGGTAAACAAAGAAACGATATACCTGAATATGCAGAAGAGTTCTCTAAGTTGAGAAATTTTGCAACAATATGCTTGGCACAGTTGCAATTTTGTTTACATCCACAGGTGGACTGTACACTTCTGTTTAACATAATTAACAAAAAATCTTGTGTCGTCTTTGCTGTCTCAGTACCATATATCTTTTGATGATTTCTAACAAGTTAAAGACCAATCCCTTTTCGATTTTGTGTCTACAAGCTTTATTAAGAAATGTGTTTGATAGTCTTCAACACATGATGTTGTCAATGATACTAACTCTTGACACCTACATACTCCGGCCATCTGAAAAACCAGAACAACCTAAAGTATGTAACTTTATTGGTCAACACTTAAAACATTAATATGACATGAGCATACCTTGTTTAATAGATGTTCTTCATCATTTGCTTGTATTAAAAACTGTCCACGTGTTCCTTTGATAAAGAAAGAGATTTCTTTGGCTTGTGGCCTTACCTTTTTTCTTAATGGAATAACACTCAGAAACTTACTAATATCTACCCCTTCTTTCAAAATAATTGTTGAACGCAGCATGGAGTACTTAGTCCATACACTGGAACTTTTGTAACAGGCGAGTATAGTATTGAAGTAAGCCAAAATAACGTCTTCAGTGGTTTTGATAACTTTCTTTCTTAAACACCATCTTTTAAAGGCACTGTAAGTTTCTTCATATAAATATTTAGATTTGCATGGTAAACACGACGCAATTTTAGTTATATTGTCACAGGCTCCTTTCGCCTCTATATCTAAGAGTAACCATCAGTTTTAAAATTTAATAGAAAACATGGAAAAACTTCAAAATTGTTCACACTAATGCTGTTTGAAGGTTGTTAGTTGTCAGTAACAATGGGTCATTATCGATACTAAAAAAAAGCACACTTTGAAATTAAATAAAATTTGCCAAACGATTTTTGAACGTAAGCAACACTTTAGAAAATTACTACTAATTCAATATTTGGAAGCAGTCTAACATACAATATTGTATATAACTCGCACATAATAGGCCTCAATGTCTCTCCCTTTTTATTTGATTCACTTGTCAAATAAAGCGGGCTCTACAATAAAACTAATTTAACTAAATTACATTAAAGGGTTGTAACTCATCCCTTACGTTCGTATGTAGCTTGTATGTACTTTGTATGTAATTCCAAAGTGTCTGTCGGCATATGCGTTGACTTTGTAGGTGTTTATATACACTCCGCAGTGTCGCGGTCGGTGTCTGTCACATTGTGTTCAAAACTGTCACCCACTCCCGTCGACATCGCTCTCGGCGCTCAGTGGCATATAATGAACAGGAGCGGTTTCTTATACTACAGTAAGTTCATACACATTTTGAACTGATGAAGCACACATTTACTAAAAGAAATATGTTTGAATGGGGAAGACCCAACAAAAGACTGAAAAACTTCATATATTTGAAATGAGCTAAAGATGACCCAGGGAATTATCGGAGAATAGCAGACTACACTGTATTCAAAAGTTTTGATAGAGAAGGAGACAAAAATCCAGAGGAACATATGCACTCTTAAGATAGCCTTAGAAAAGAGAATTTAACGAAGTAGAGAGACCCATAGCAGCTTTGCCAATTTAGAAAAGACATACAATAGCGTTCTCATATGTCATCTTCAGTCAGCCATGCAGAAACTAGATCTAAGAATAGGACTAATTCTGGTAACAAGGTCTCTGTACAAACATAACATAACAGAAATAAAAAAGGAAAAACCTTTACCGATACATTTTGAAGTAACCAAGGGTCTGAAACAGGGCTGCCGGCTTTCACCAAACTTTTTAAAATCTATAAGGACAATGCCCTCGGGAAGTGGAGATGAAAGCTAAGCATATAGGACTGCAAATTAATGCCAAAACCCTGTCTAGGTGCCCTCCATTTTACAGACGATTAGATTGTGGCGCAGAAGATCAAGACGATTTCAATTACATGGTGAGAAAACTGAAGAAAGAATACGAGGAAGCCATACTGAATATTAGATTAGATTAGATTTAGGTTCCACGACTGCCTTTTGCTGACATGCGCACGTCAGCCCTTTGGGCTTATTGTGCTGTCGGAAGTTTTCACGTTAGCAGGCCGACATTCGTATCTTTTACTAGACTTACAATGTCCCCTACTAGCTTGCGGTTGTCAATAGAGTTAAGGTTCCAATCGATTTGGTGTCTTTTACGCTATAATGCTGGGCATTTAAAGAGGATATGATAGGTTGTTTCATCATCTTCTTGGCATAGTCTGCAAACAGGTTCATCTCTGTAGATATTGATCCTGTGCATACATTCTCTGAATGCTCCAGTGCCTGTTAGTAGACTGACTACTTGCTTGATTCGAGTTCTGTTCAGTCTCAACAGGGTTTTGGTGGTTTGTGGATTCGGAGTTTTTAGCAATCTTTTGCAGTGTGTTGCTTGATTGTAGTTTCTCCACCTTAGTTGGTGTGCAGTATTGCCCCATTCATTAATGGCTGAGCGGGCTTGGTTTTTCTGAATGCTTAGACCAGGTTTTGGACCGGTCATTGCATTACGGGCTGCTTCTTTTGCGAGCTTGTCGGCATTTTTGTTTCCTTCAATACCTTGGTGACCTGGAAGCATTTAACGCTTTCAGTGCAGCTTCTTTTTTATGCTGATGTTTGCGCATACGTTAATAGCTTGTATTTCAGCCTGAAAGATGTTACGTAACTTTCCTAGAATGACTTTTTCATTTGTTCTAGGATTGGTACTGTACACACCGAAGCCTTTACCCTCTTCAAATTTAGATCCATTACTGTAAAAATGATGTTCTTATTTGTTGGGGTTGGTAGTTGGTCCGGATCCCAACTTGTGTGTACGGTAAAGTTCTTTTCAAAGCCATAGGCTTTGATTATAACATCAGAACCCATTTCTAATATTGGCTTGTTGATGTGTGATATGATCTTGCTATGTCCTAGATTCTTAGTTGTGGTCATTCAGTGACCAGTACTGTGTAATCTGTAGGCTGCCATTCTGGCTTCACCTTCCAAGTAGATGTGCAGAGGTGGCAGATTTAAGATAGCTTTCAGTGCTTGTCCTGAAGTGCCTTTAAAGGCTCCAGTGATGCACCGACTAGCTAGATATTGTATTCTGCTGATTTTGTGGACCACCAGGCGATTATTCCAGCGTACATACATCAAATAAGTAGAGACACTCAAGCCAAATTTGAAACCTGTATAGAGTGCCTGGGACAGTGCCTTAGAGGGTATTTCTAAGTTTGACTATCAGATGGCAGCACAAAGTTCTATCAATCAGAGCCAGTTACTAGCACTGCTACCAATCATGATGTGATCAAGTAGTGGCGCCATCTGTTAGTAATATCCGAAAGTACCCCCCAGAAGCTCTTCAAGGTCATCCAAATCGGAATTTTGACATCAAAAGAACCGAGTGTCTCTACTTGTTTGATTTATGTACGCTGATTATTCCATATGAAATTATTGGTCGGACCATGGTTTTGTACAGCCAAAGGGTCAGTTCCGGTTTGAGCCCCCACATACTACCTATAGCTCTTTTCCCAATAACTAATGTTTGTATGTGATTGTTTTGTCTAGGTGGGAGTTCCAAGTTAGTTTGAAGTCGATGGTTAGACCTAAGTACTTAACCTCGTTCTCCCAGTTGACATTTGTCTCAAATAGTTTTATGTTGATTCTGTTTGTGATGTTCTTTCTACGAGTGAAAGCGACGAGAGTGGCTTTGCTAGGATTAATTCTAAGATTATTCTCTAGACCAGTGCTTCTTAAAGTGGTGGTCCGCGGACCGGTGCCGGTCCGTGAGCAAGATGTTGCCAGTCCGCGATGCAACGAAATAGGAACTAATCATAAGTAGTTCTTATTACATGCTGAATGTATTGGTTATCAAGGGGGAAAGTGTTATCAAGGGGGAAAGTGTTCTCAAGGGCATTCGAGCTTCGGACCGAACTGGTTTCTTCAAAGCAAAAAACCAAATTGGCGCAACCTTTCCTCGAGGTAAATTGGGTGGCCAAGCTTGCCTACTTAGCTGATATTTTTCCCTCTTCAATGATCTCAACGCCTCGATGCAAGGAATGACGAGTTACTGTTTCACTATTGCAGACAAGATTGATGCAGAGAAACGAAAACTAGAAGCATGGAAGTCTAAATCAAGAAGTTGTTACGATATATTTCACAACTTATCAGCATTCATCAACGACGAATGAAGAGAAAAGAGAAGAGCTTGATGTTATATCTCTAAGAAATGTCATCAGCGAACACTTGACTAACTTGACAGAACGTTTCGGATTTTATTTCCCAACAGAAGAAGAAAAATGTATGGGTCCGTTCAACTTACAGTTGACTTACCTTCATTATGGAAAATAAATTGTTGGAGCTCGCTGCTGATGAAGAACTGAAGGTCAACTTCGAAAATATGTCACTCGCATCTTTTTGGATAAAATCGAGACATATTATCCAGATCTCTCCGATATTGCCTGAAAAAACTTATTCCCTTCGTCACCACTTACCTCTGTGAGATTAGCTTTTCAACAATGAGTGTAATAAAAACAAAAAATATAGGAATTCATGAAGATTTATCACTTTAAGGCAGCGTTGTACGAAGCTGATTGAACGGCTGAAGTTTATATACAGTTTTTTTACAATTTTATGAATAAAATAGTTATGTTTCATTAGTTGATAAATGTAGCGGTCCGTCATACATTAGTAAAAATAATACCGGTCCGCCACATTAAATAGTTTGAGAAGCACTGCTCTAGACACCACTCTTCGGTTTTCTTTAGTGCTGATTTCATTACATTGTCTACGGTTCTTTGGTATTTACCTTGAATCAGTATGACAATGTCATCAGCGTATCCTTGAGTGTAGTAGCCTTTGTTATTGAGTTGGATCAGCAGTTCATCAACTGTGAGGCACCACAGGAGTGGAGAAAGAACTCCTTTCTGTGGACATCTCCTTGTCGCTTGCACTGTCTTTTCCTGAATATGAACATGAAGAAGTCAGAGTACCTTATAGCAGAAAGTGAACAGGAGTAGGAAAACAGTCTACTTCTAGAAAATGGACATGTACCAAGAACAAGAACATGTAAATACATTGGAGTTATTTTCAAGAAACATGGGAGTAGTAATAATGAAATAATGGTTTGAGTGAACACAGGAAGGAAAGCAGTAAGGTGTCTGAATTCGATATTATGGCATAAATGGATGTGGCAAAAAACAAAAATGCAACATAAAAGGACCCCTACAACCAATTATCACTTATGAATCTGAAATATGGGATATGAGCACGAGAAACAAAGGCAAATTACTAAAGACAGATTGGGTTTCCTAAGAAGAAGCTGCAGAAGATGGAGACATGAAAGAATAAGAAAAGAATCAATAAGCGAAAGTAAGGGGATTGAGATAAACATAATTGAGGAAATAGTGAAGAAGCAAATAGTCTAGTTTCGATATACAAAAGCATTTAGAAAATAGCCATTGAAAGAATTAAAATTTAAAGAAATACTTTGAACACCATTATTTAAAATATACTGTATTTTTGTATCCTAAATGACGCCCTCCTAAATTAAATATATATATATATATATACAAGAGTGGGGGAAGTGTAACGTTTTAAGTGAAAGTTTGATACTGACAAATATTGAAAACGTTCAGAAATTGGAAACACTGAAAGTGATTTAAAAGAAATTTGTGTTAAAATAGCAACCATATAGCCTGAAATACACAAAAACTACATGATGTTTTATTTAAAAAACATGTTTTTTGAAGCATACTTTTTTGGGACATCTCGTACAGGTCAAAATAATTTTAAAATGTGCATCTTTGAATTCCATTAGGGTCGCCTCAATCAAAATTTTTATCGAATAATATACCTATATAAAACTTAATAATTTTGTTTACAATTTTTGCATAAATAATACATAATACATATTTTGAATAGGAGTGTACTATTTACCCATATCTATCGTAAATGTTGCACGAGGTTCAACTTTTTCTCACGATTTGCTGCATCTCCTTTAGCTTTTCAGTAATGTTATTTCACAAATTTGAAACTGATTGCTGTTTATCTGTACCTGCCTGTGTAACAGAACAAAATTAATTTCTAATGCGACTAAAAAAACTTGTCAATCACAAGTTCTATAGAATTATATAACTTACATAAATGGCAAACACTAAAATATAGAAGGATTAGCAGCAATCTACAACAAACTTGAATCTTTATTAAAACATTTACTACAATTTAATAGTAATGTACGATACAAGTGCGTAAAGCTAGCCTTTAGTCACGAGTGGGGCAGAGTTAAAACGCGAGTGTGCGAGCGTTTAATCCCCGTGGGTGACTAAAGATGCTTTACGCATGTGTATCGTAAAATATTTTATCTACGACCACTACTAAAAGTAGGCCTTTTAGCGCTAGCTTGTTTCACTAAAAGTGACGTTTTATAGTTTACCGTGGTTAAAGAATTCAGCTGTTCACTTTTAGTGAGGTTATAAAACTACAATTTCGAACTGGAAGTGAAGTTGTAAAGTTATTGTAGTTGCTTCTTACGTTACAGGTAAAGTGTTTTTGAAATAATTAAAACATTATGTAATGAATACAGTCAGATGTGGAGTATCAATAATTACATTTCGTAACTCACCTTGACAGCACTGGCGTGGCAAACAATCGCCCGCGCGGCGTGGGCTACTGTTTATTATTTTTATTTAAGATTAAACAAACAAAACGGGCATAGGCCCAATTACATTGTTTGTGTTTAACAATATACAATATTCCACGCGTATATATATATATATATATATATATATATATATATATATATATATATATATATATATACCGTGTGTCCACAGGAGTACGCACCATAGAGATACGATCATGCTAATAGAGTATAAATATCAACCAGTGCTATGACCACCGTTCTTTTTCTTGTACCATTTATAACAATATTGTTTCATACAGTGGCGAGTCAGAAGCCAGAAAACAACGTTTTAGCGTGCCGGCGATCACAGCATTAGCCGATCTTTCTATTCTATCTGGTTATCCCTATGGTGCGTTCTCCTGTGGACACACGGTATATATATAATAATAAAATGGAATAGATCCCGTCAATCAGAACGGAAGGAATCTCACTCACCAACGTTATTTCCGCATCATACAACTTCAGTATTTGATTTTTAAAAGTTTTGAATGACATTTCAAAAATATTGATATCCGAAGTTATAATAATTTTGTTAGTTATATAAGACATATTAATTATAGGCGAATTCTTTCTTAATTCGGTTCTACAATATGGCAAATACAGGAATGGGCGAGGTCTACACCGTAATGCAGGAATATAAAGTTTAATCTAGGGCAGCAATGTGGGACAGTCCATTCTGTTGTTTAATAACTTATGTATGAAAAAAATCGACGCCATTTCTCTTCTATCGCTTAATCTGAAAATTCGAAACTGACTCCGCATATTTTGATATTCATGGTAGAGTGGATAACGATTATATTTCTTAAAACATAAATACTTAATATATTTGTTTTGTACGGTTTCAACTTTTTGTTTGTGTACTGCTGCAGCCGGATTTCAGACATTAGAGGCGAATTCTAATTTTGAACGAGTTATCGCATTATAAAGCACCTGTATTGGTTTTATGCTTGTAAATTCATAGGTTGTGCGTATTAAGAATCCAAGATTTTTCAATGATATATTTACAAGCATTTTAATATGTTCATCCCAACTCAAAGTCGAGGTGAAAGTCACGCCCAAGTCTCTAAGGTTTTCAACACGTTCTAAGATCGAGTTGTTAATTGTGTAATCGACAATTATTTTATTGTTCTTTAAAGTAAATGACATAGTTTTACATTTATTAATATTAAACAACAATTCGTTTTCCAAACTCCATCTTGAAATTGCACAGATATCGTGTTGTAATAATTTACAATCATCCAGTGAGTCAATTTTTTTTAAAATTTTCAGATTGTCTGCGAATAGTAGAACTTTAGAGTATTGTATTACGCTAGGCAAATCATTAATAAAGATCAGAAATAGTAATGGTCCCAGGTTGCTACCCTGTGGTACACCCGAGGGAGTAGAGTACCTATGCGACAACCCTCCGTTTATTTTAACGCACTGAAACCGATCCTTTAAGTAGTTTTTCAATAGAGTGGTTAGCTGTACACTACAACCAACAGAATAAAGCTTTGTTATTAATAAATCATGTTTTACTTTATCGAAAGCCTTGGCGAAATCAGTATATATTGTATCAACTTGTGCTCCCTCATCCATTGCTTCACTAGTGTAATCTACAAAAGATATCAAGTTACTTTCAACTGAACGCTCTTTCATAAATCCATGCTGTTCTACACTAACCCACAGTTTGACATGAGATGATAGTTGTTGAGACAATAGACTTTCAAAAATTTTAGCTGGAACAGAAAGTAAAGATATAGGTCTATAATTTTCTACATCAGATTTGTTGCCAGATTTATGTACAGGGGTCACTTGCGTTAATTTCCATTGTTCAGAAAAGATACAAGTTTTTAGTACTAAATTAAAAAGTATGTAGAGGGGGTATCTAAACAATTCGTGGCACGCTTTATAGATGTAAGGAGGTATCTGATCGGGACCACTTGATTTTTTTGGCTTCAATGACATTAAGGTTTTATCAATATCTTGCAATGTAAAGGATTTAACATTTAGTAGGCTGTCGAAATTTGGATTAGCTTGTAATATAAGATTAGGCATATCATAATTGGATGATGATTTATAAACAGAACTAAAATAGGTAGCGAATTTATTTGCAACTTCCCCCCTATCTACTATCTCAACACCTTGATAGCGATAATTTTGCTGTGAGCCTTTTATTTGTTTTTTATCTTTAACAAAATTCCAAAATCCATTAACATTACTTACTATTTCATTTTCAACTGATGTAATGTAATTTTTATAAGCAACGTTTATGTTTCTTTTGCACACTGCTCTCAACCTTTTAAATTCATGTAAGTGAAAAGCAGATTTATTTTTATTTTTATGGTGATAATTTTTTTGTTTTAAGTCAATAATGATGCTTTTGCTAAACCAGCAGGGATAATTTGTAGATTTAGATTTCGTAATTTTAGGTACGCATTGGTCCATTATTGCATATAATTTTTTATAAAAGATATCAACGGCAGTAGTAGGATTGTCATAATTTTTTAAATCATTCCAATCCATATTATTCAATAGAGTGTACATTAACAAGAAATTTGCTCTCTTAAAATTGTAGTTATTCTGAAGATTAGTAATATTGGAATTTTCGATTTTTGAATGAAAAATGCTATGACTAATATGTAAGGCCGGGTGATAATCACGATCAATTGGCACAAGTGTCACTATTTCTTGTACAACATTTAATTTCACATTACTTATGACTAGATCCAATGTTTTACCCTCTGAGTTCAAAATATATTTATATTGTTTATAGCCCAGTCATATTAGGGGTTTCACCTCGGAATGAAAGATAATAAGCTGCAAATTGGTATAAACCTTTATTTTGGCGTTCTAAATAATGTCTCAAAAGTCTCATATAATCTCGTGTCCGCGTCTTAAGATATTCAAGGTCAAAGGTTGCAAAAATCGGTTTTTCGCGAATATTTTGGGTTCCTATGGCTTAAATGACATTTTTACCCATTATAAAAATTGTAGAGTATAAAATTCTCTACAACTTTTGTTCGAACTTTTTTTTCATACGAGTAACCGTTTTCGAGGTAGAGCGTCGAGGGTGCGCAGCGCACTGCCATATATGGCTTAATGCAAGGTCAAGCATTAATCGTACGTTGTGAGAAGTTAATTATTCACTAAAATATGAAACTTATGTAATAACGGCTATTATTTATTTAATTATTTATAATTAATTAAAATAAATATTTTAATTATTTACATTTAATTATTTATATTTAACTATTTCTATTATATATGTTATATAATTCTATTTTTAATTCTAGATTATATATTGTAATTGTATTTTAAGGTAAAAAGGGATTAAGAAAATATATATTTTTCGATATATTTTTATTTATCATTATTCATTATTCATTATACAAATTATACATTTATGACAATATAAGAAATTTTTTTATCTGGAATGAAAACTTGTAAAATGTTATAAGAAATTTTAGTTTAATTTTCTTGTTCTTCTTCATCGTCTTCTTCTGGTTGCTCAAAATTAATTTCATTATCATCATCGTCGCTATCAATTATATTTGCTTCAACATCTTCAAGGACTTCGGATTCATATGGGCATTCTTCATCGGGATCATTTGTACAAATAGACGCATTGAGGCAAGCTTGTCCATTGCACTGCCCACATGCTGCTGAACATTTCAAACCCGATTTCCTGCATCCACAGCGTGGACCGCAACCATTTTTGCAAGAGTACTTACATTACTAATTGTGCTCCTCTACTTCTCTTTTTTTCTCAGCTACTTCATCAGCTTCTGGCCACAAAATAAGCATAATTTTTTAAAATCGAATACTTCATTCCTTTTTTTACGAGCTGCACTTGATGTTGAAGGTTCACCCCATTCTATGCGTCGTTTCGATGCTGCAATAGAATTTCTACTAATGTGCACTTTTCGACAATCACTATGCACATTCACAGAACTTAAAGAATTTAAATAGTTTATATGTCCATCATTTCTTTCGATACTCGCATTTTTAAAGTTTGTAAACCACGCACAACATTCACAGAAACATTTTCTGAAAGTGACTTGTTACATATGAAACACAAATCAGCCATAGCTCTTAAGATTGTACGTCCGTCGTTGCGAAGACACAATTTTAAACTAAGGAATAAACTTGGTTAATAGAAAGTGGGCCTCAACTATTCAATAAAACATCTGCTCCGGCTTACTATAAATAGATAAGGTCGTAGGGTAGGGGCCAGCATGTCCAGGTATACTCTCTAATATAAGTATTGAAGAATTTACACGTTTTAAAGAAAATATACATAATATTTCTTTAGCGTAAAATTCAATTAAGATATACAATGTAGAATCAAAAATATAATTATATAAAATATATAATATAAATAATTAAAATATTTATTTTAATTAATTATAAATAATTAATAATTAGAATATAAATAGTAGCCGTTATTAAATAAGTTTCATATTTCAGTGAATAATTACCTTCTCATAACGATTAATCGTGACTCATGCTTGACCTTGCATTAAGCCATATATGGCAGTGCGCTGCGCATTATCGACGCTCTACCTCGAAAACGGTTACTCGTATGAAAAAAAAGTTTGAACAAAAGTTGTAGAGAATTTTATACTCTACAATTTTCATAATAAGTAAAAATGTCATTTAAGCCATAGGAACTGAAATATTCGCGAAAAACATATTTTTGCGACCTTTGACCTTGAATATCTTAAGACGCGGACACGAGATTATATGAGACTTTTGAGACATTATTTAGAACGCCAAAATAAAGGTTTATACCAATTTGCAGCTTATTATCTTTCATTCCGAGGTTGACCCCTATTTTTGCCTAATATGACTGGGCTATTAGCATTTAGAATATTTATGAATTCACAAAGCCGTGCTGATATACGATTACCACTTGCAAGATTGGTATGAATTCCTTTGATCTCAGAAATATTATAATCACCCATCATAATTAAATTTTTGCCTAAATAGATTTCATTATTTTCTAAAATGTCAAAAAGTTGATTGTATATCTTTAGTGGCGAGCGCGGCGCTAGATAAGAATTACATAATATGAATTTTGTGCCATAGATATCACACTCAACAATTACTAACTCCAGCCTAAAGTTTTTCAGTATTAGTTTTGATTTATATTTCTTATTTATAGCAATTAGCACTCCACCGCCTCGAGTTTTATTTGCATCAGCTTTATCTCTATCACACCTGTATATAACATATCGTGAATCAAATATTTCACTATCATAAATACCGTCATCTAAACCAGATTCTGTTAAAGCAATAATATCATACTCAACAGCTGCTACATTTTGCAGAAATGTGTTTTCGTCCTTAAACCTCGAACATTTTGATAGTAAATATGTATCTCCCTTTCTTTCAGAGCAGAAAATGTTTATGGTGGGCAAGTTACTTACGCTCCGATATGACAGTCGTGTAGAACTTAAAGATAATAATTTAAAAATTAGAAATTAGGAAAGACTACAATTAATATAGATATTATATGGATGCGTAATTAGTAATTAAATATAAATGTAAACGAAGGTAGAAGAAAACTTAATTTATAATTAACAGAATTATTTTTTTCGTTTTTTTAATTAGAAATAAAAATAGGAAACTAACTAAAAATAATATAATAAATTCAAATGAGCTAATTGAGAAACTAATTAGACATCTGTTGCTCCACTAAATAGCTATCTAACAAATTTTATCAAGGTCCCCCATAGATTTCAGCCGCAGTTTTTGATTATTTTTGTTGACAAGAATAACACCATCTTGTGTCCAAGTATTTTTTAAATCCGAAGAGCTCGCTTGCACTGTTATGACATAAATTAAAAGTGTCGCAGATGCAAACTTTTGTTAAATCGATATTTATGGATTAATAACGGTAAAATTAAGGTCGTAGATAAAATATTGTATGCAACGCGTGCTAAAAGTCGTTTATGCACGAGATATGTTATGAAACTCAGCCTTCGGCTTCATTTCATAATTTTCATGTCTCCTGCATAAGCGTTGACTTTTAGCACTTGTTGCATAAATAGCTATTGTCTACGATAGGATCTAGAAAACACGATAAATATAAAAAAAAAGTTAATGTAAATTAAGATTAGTAGAAACCGATCCTCATTTCGCGTGAGTAGAAGTGGGGACACCACTAATTGGATTATGTCAAAGGTCAACCTCGAATTAAATTGATTGACCTAATTAATTGACCCAATTAAATTCCTCGAATTAAACCGCGGATTAAATTGACCTAATCAAACCGCGAATTAAATTACACATATGATCCGCATTGCACATATGACCCGCGAATTAATTTTGATATGTGCTACTGATTAAATTACGCGCGGCCATTTTTAATTTGCTTCCGGAATTACGCGGCGGCGCGCCTGAATGGATTAACCAGAGTTCCATTAACCCTACCTACTATAGGAAATTTTTCAGATTTTTTTTTAAGTTCAATTTTTTGAATTTAAACTTCCCGGGTGTCGGCCATCTTGGTTTTCTGCGCACGCACTTCTTGCGGAAATATTTGAATTTCAAACTGCTAAATCTCCCTCTCTTGTGTTCCTTCTCTCTCATGCACGGCGGCCATTTTAATTTCGCGCGAATATTTGAATTTTTCAGATTTTTTTTCTAAGTTCAATTTTTTGAATTTAAACTTACCGGGGTGTCGGCCATCTTGGCTTTCTCGCATTTATTTAATTTAAAAAAAGCTTTCTGCGATGACCCTAGGCCGGATTCGAACCAGCGATCACAGTATTACGAGTTCGAAGTCTTAACCAACTGAGCTATCGAACATCGTGCTTGAATGCTATTAAAAGTTCAACACTTACGTGCGGGTTCGACATCGAGCTTCCTTGTTGTAAACAAACTATTTTTCAAAAATTTAGATTATAAGAATAGGGGATGTGTAGCTTATTGTGTTTAAAGGTTGATACAATTTAAAAAAAAATTAGATTTGTAACTGGATGTACTAGAAATAATTATTTTTATAATTTGCAATATTCTCGTTGTTCCACCCTGCTGGAAATTTCCGCGCGATTTTTCTAAGTTCCCTTTTTAAAACAGGTCGGTGCCTGTGTTTTGTTTGGTTTTAAAGGTTTGAACATTGTACCACTTAGCTGTTCTGACATTACACTTCTATATTCATATAGGTAAAAAAGCCGGGTTGCGTTGCTCTCAGCTACCGTGTTTCGGCTACTTTTCAAGGTCGACCATGTAGGCTTCCCACGTGGTCTAACTTATTATATCGCGATGAGAAATTCAATTTTAGTAGAGAGAAATAATAAATCGGTAAAAAACATTTTATTGTTTTGCAAGATGAAAAATTACAAAAATTCGTACAATTTACACGCAGAACACAACTCGTTCTTTATGTTTACTTTAGAAACCCTTAACCCTTTTCAAATTTTACTTTTGTGTACGTGATTTGCGGTATATATAATTTTATGATTCATAAATTTGACCGTTGTAAAACGCCTGCCACAACTTGCACGGAAAACGCAACGGTTTTTGCAAAGCATGTTGTGACGAACAGCGATGAGTGGAATTTTTAAAATATTGCCCATCGAACAGTGGAATAATTCTAGAACGAATCGAAGTTTTTATTTGTATAAAATGGCGGTCCGAACACGACGCTGCACAAAACCTGGATTTATAAGAAAACTGCATCTTGATTTCCATGGATTTGATTACGTCACGCCGAAGTCTTCCGTCTCACTCATCACAGTTGTTTTCTCTCTCTCGCATTTATTTATTTTAAAAAAGCTTTTGCGTCGGCCCCTAGTCGGATTTGAACCCTAGCCACATGTGAATAATTATTTTAAATCGCGAAAAGTGTTGAGTAAATAAATGCAACGTATTATAAATACGTAAAACTTTTAGTTATTGTGCGTTTATAAGATGGGTCTTTTGACAAAGTGGAAGAATCAAACTGGGCTATTGTGAATGTACAGATTTTTCACGGTCAAATTTGTATACAGAGAGATTTTTCTTACTACGAACACGGCAGACGATATGTCGAATTTACAAATGCCGAGAATTTAACTTTGACAGTTCCCGTATTTTGTCAGTAGATAATATCTGCTGTCATTTGTATCTTAAAATCGAAAACTACGAAGCAACGGATCAGTGCAAATTGTAAAATGGTATTATCAGGGTCCAGCTGTCCGGGAAATTCAAAATTCTTTTACAACATTTGAAAATAGGCGTTCTTTATCGTTATCAACGTTACATGGAGTTATTTCAAATTTTGGAAACTTTGGATGTGTTTCCCCCCAAAAGCACAAAAGCCCTAATGTTCCCAATGAAGACAGGTATTTAAAAGAGGTTTGTATTACCACTATTGACTATCCAGACTATTTATTTAAATAAATTGCAGAACTAGTAGATTTAGCTGTGATATTCTTCCCGTTGGCCATTTCAGAAATATGGAATTTTGTGAAACTGTGACAGATATGCCTAAAACTTCCTCTGAAAAGTCGTTTTTACTACAACTACCGATTTGAAGAACTGCGTTTAAAAATTAAAAGGGTTGTTCAGAGTACTAGCACTAATACGTTTCTATGATGGCTTAGGATATTGTTTAGCGCAAGAAGGCAGGCTCTTTGAACAAGAGCTAATTTAAACTTCTTTAATTTTGTTGTTTGAAATAAAAATAGTTTTATTTTTGTTTGCATCTTTTTTTTACTGAGTTAGTTTGTTCGGAAGAAATTATTTATTTCTTCAGAATGTGTTTTACTTTAAGAACTACCTTCTTTTACTGTACTGTTAATCTCTAAAAATCCTGTTTTTCAACTCTGAATTTATCACCTGAATTAATCACAGAATAACAGTACCTCATACATTCTATCTGTGATATAGTAATTAATTTAACAAATTACACTATGCGTCTGCGTTGAACAATTACTTAAACAATCAACGCAGACGACCCGTGGATTAATATCAGAGTACCTTAGACCGACTGTCCATCGGTCTTGGCGTATCTTTAGGCAATCGTAAATTCGCCTTGATTTACTCGTGTTCGCAGTTCATGAATTTTCACTGTATAACAACTTAATGTAAATTGGTAATTTAGAACATTTTAACGAAAACAGCGACTTCTTTCGGAATAAACTGTTTCTTCTCACCACGGAACCCTATTTTATAAGTAAACGTCTGAAATTGTGTCATTATATCGATAAAAACTGCATTTTAGTTTAAAAAATTCCAGTATAAATGCAAACGGACGAAAAGAAAAAACGCAATAAACCACAAATTAACATAAATTTGAATAAAACAGAGAATTTCGCTGAAAAATGTTCTGTTTTAGTTTTAAAATAAATGCAAACGGCCGAAAATAAAAACGCAATTGACCACAAAGTAACATAATTTTGAATAAAAAACACAATTGGCGGCCATACTAGGTGGTGGACGTTGTAACCAGTGGGCGCTGTGTCCAGGCCCCGTGTGAACAACGCCCAACGAGGAATTAGTACCTTTAATATCCGGTACAATGGTTATCCCATTTTAAGTTGTTCATTGCAATATGCCAATATGCGTTCTTAAAAGTAATATAAAATACAGTACAGTAGAGGCTAAAATAGCTAGCAACAATAATTCTTACCTGTACCCTATATTAAAGGAACATACTTTATTTAAGAAGAAGTGAACATGGGTGATTAGATTTTTGTGCATTTGTTTAGTTGTTTGTGAAAGTCTAACTTTATTAATATAGGCCCTATATGTACATATTTATAAATTAAAAAGAATATACTAGTTTTCATGTTTTCACTCACATGCAAATACTTTCATCAAACCACCAGGGTCCAGGCGCGGACTGGCTATATTTTTTCAAGGACGCAAACAGGGTTGAATCCAGGGGGTGACCGGGAGGGAAATTGCCTCCCCGGGCAGTACAGCATTCCCCCCCGGAGACATTACCACATCATATTCGTGCCTTTTTGATGTTCAAAAATGGGTGAAATGCGCGGAAATAGGTAAAAATACACCCCCCAGAAATTTCAATTCCCCCCGGGACAAACAGTTTGAATTCAACACTGGATGAAAATATTTGTGGAAGCCCGCAATAAAAAAAATTTGAAACGCTTAGTACCTCGCCTACATAAACAGCTTCTTTTCTAGCTGTTTTGAACTTCTTCCAAACTGGTCCATTATGGCGTATACGGATAGCGTGAAATACTTTTCTGTTGATATTATTATTAACGATTCCAATAGTTCCTTGCTTATAGATGATCGTAATCGGCTTTTAATTATTTTTAGTTTAGAAAAAGTTCTTTCACAGTGCACTTGAGTACATGCCAAAGTTAATAAATATTTGTAGGCAATGTATAAATTGGTGTAAGTAGCACAATGAAAGTTGTACCTATTTCACCGATCGGTTCGTTGCGTTTCTTTGTATCACATTTTGATACGCAACGGTGCAACGTTTTCCTGTCTCCACTGATACGCAACGATGATACGATATGTGGATACGCAACAAATGGATACGCACCTATTTGAGATGTGCAACCTGGCCTAAAACCGGATTGACGTCCTTCAGAGGGCAAAGGGATATATGGTGGGGATTGGAGAAGGCCGAAAGGACTGAAGCTGAAAGCAGTTTGCACGAGTAAGTAGTAGGCGGAAGTACTGTTGTCATGTGTGTGTGACGGCAATGGCGAATATTAACAATTCAAACTGGTGTGATTTAATAAATTGATTAAACGTGACAATGTTAATCAGGTGGAAGTTATTAATTGTTCAGCTGTAGTGCAACAGTGGCAGTGACACGTGCCATTCGTTTTGATATCGTTATTAACGTTTTGAAATAAGTAGTTTCTTAGGCTGGTACAAATTATAATAAAACATTGTGAAACAGAAGGTGCGTAACGAACACTACAGGATTGCTATTGCTCAGCACAGAAATATGGGTGAGTTTTTTTTTGTTTTTTCAATTTGTATGTATCAGTGATGTCGTTATTTTACAAGTTGACACATTTGAAATCTCAAAGACATCGTATTACCCGAGTAGAATTAGTAATGTGGTCAAAAAGCTTTTAGGATGTTATTAATTGCTTCAACTGTTGCAATGTAATCCGGCAGAGGCCAAGGGTGAATTTTATTTGAGTACACCTGCTCGTCCAGACAAGTTTTTGCCATGCCATATAATTTTCCGTGTCTGCAATGTTTTGTCTTTTTGTTAATAAAGGTCCATCTAATAAGAAAATGTTATGTCTGCAAATTGAGTATATCTCGGAAAAACTAATAAAACGATTTTGAAGTCGAATTGAAATGCGGTTTAAACGACATCGTCTGCAGATCAGTGGCGTAACTTGGTACCCGCAGACCCCGCGGCCGCGGGGTGGCCTGAGCACGAGGGGGCCGAAAGAACCCCCTAATTTTCTTTTTCTTTCATTCAATAAACGCAAGCAGGAAATATCTTCCTATTTATATTTTTATAATAATGGGAAGTAGAATAGGGACAGCTATCCCCTCCACTTTTTATTTGATTCGCGGATTCGCGGTTTAATTCGCGGATTTATTCGCGAATTTCGCGGTTTTAATTCGCGGATTTCGTGTTTTTAATTTCGCGGTTTGATCTAATTAATTTCGCGGTTTGATCTAATTAATCACATATGAAGTTTGATATGTAATTTACATATGTGCTACTGATTAAATTACGCATTAGCTTCCGATTAAATTACGCGCGGCCATTTTTAATTTGCTTCCGGAATTACGCGGCGGCGCGCCTGAATGGATTAACCAGAGTTCCATTAACCCTACCTACTATAGGAAATTTTTCAGATTTTTTTTAAGTTCAATTTTTTGAATTTAAACTTCCCGGGTGTCGGCCATCTTGGTTTTCTGCGCACGCACTTCTTGCGGAAATATTTGAATTTCAAACTGCTAAATCTCCCTCTCTTGTGTTCCTTCTCTCTCATGCACGGCGGCCATTTTAATTTCGCGCGAATATTTGAATTTTTCAGATTTTTTTTCTAAGTTCAATTTTTTGAATTTAAACTTACCGGGGTGTCGGCCATCTTGGCTTTCTCGCATTTATTTAATTTAAAAAAAGCTTTCTGCGATGACCCTAGGCCGGATTCGAACCAGCGATCACAGTATTACGAGTTCGAAGTCTTAACCAACTGAGCTATCGAACATCGTGCTTGAATGCTATTAAAAGTTCAACACTTACGTGCGGGTTCGACATCGAGCTTCCTTGTTGTAAACAAACTATTTTTCAAAAATTTAGATTATAAGAATAGGGGATGTGTAGCTTATTGTGTTTAAAGGTTGATACAATTTTAAAAAAAAATTAGATTTGTAACTGGATGTACTAGAAATAATTATTTTTATAATTTGCAATATTCTCGTTGTTCCACCCTGCTGGAAATTTCCGCGCGATTTTTCTAAGTTCCCTTTTTAAAACAGGTCGGTGCCTGTGTTTTGTTTGGTTTTAAAGGTTTGAACATTGTACCACTTAGCTGTTCTGACATTACACTTCTATATTCATATAGGTAAAAAAGCCGGGTTGCGTTGCTCTCAGCTACCGTGTTTCGGCTACTTTTCAAGGTCGACCATGTAGGCTTTCCACGTGGTCTAACTTATTATATCGCGATGAGAAATTCAATTTTAGTAGAGAGAAATAATAAATCGGTAAAAAACATTTTATTGTTTTGCAAGATGAAAAATTACAAAAATTCGTACAATTTACACGCAGAACACAACTCGTTCTTTATGTTTACTTTAGAAACCCTTAACCCTTTTCAAATTTTACTTTTGTGTACGTGATTTGCGGTATATATAATTTTATGATTCATAAATTTGACCGTTGTAAAACGCCTGCCACAACTTGCACGGAAAACGCAACGGTTTTTGCAAAGCATGTTGTGACGAACAGCGATGAGTGGAATTTTTAAAATATTGCCCATCGAACAGTGGAATAATTCTAGAACGAATCGAAGTTTTTATTTGTATAAAATGGCGGTCCGAACACGACGCTGCACAAAACCTGGATTTATAAGAAAACTGCATCTTGATTTCCATGGATTTGATTACGTCACGCCGAAGTCTTCCGTCTCACTCATCACAGTTGTTTTCTCTCTCTCGCATTTATTTATTTTAAAAAAGCTTTTGCGTCGGCCCCTAGTCGGATTTGAACCCTAGCCACATGTGAATAATTATTTTAAATCGCGAAAAGTGTTGAGTAAATAAATGCAACGTATTATAAATACGTAAAACTTTTAGTTATTGTGCGTTTATAAGATGGGTCTTTTGACAAAGTGGAAGAATCAAACTGGGCTATTGTGAATGTACAGATTTTTCACGGTCAAATTTGTATATAACAACTTAATGTAAATTGGTAATTTAGAACATTTTAACGAAAACAGCGACTTCTTTCGGAATAAACTGTTTCTTCTCACCACGGAACCCTATTTTATAAGTAAACGTCTGAAATTGTGTCATTATATCGATAAAAACTGCATTTTAGTTTAAAAAATTCCAGTATAAATGCAAACGGACGAAAAGAAAAAACGCAATAAACCACAAATTAACATAAATTTGAATAAAACAGAGAATTTCGCTGAAAAATGTTCTGTTTTAGTTTTAAAATAAATGCAAACGGCCGAAAATAAAAACGCAATTGACCACAAAGTAACATAATTTTGAATAAAAAACACAATTGGCGGCCATACTAGGTGGTGGACGTTGTAACCAGTGGGCGTTGTGTCCAGGCCCCGTGTGAACAACGCCCAACGAGGAATTAGTACCTTTAATATCCGGTACAATGGTTATCCCATTTTAAGTTGTTCATTGCAATATGCCAATATGCGTTCTTAAAAGTAATATAAAATACAGTACAGTAGAGGCTAAAATAGCTAGCAACAATAATTCTTACCTGTACCCTATATTAAAGGAACATACTTTATTTAAGAAGAAGTGAACATGGGTGATTAGATTTTTGTGCATTTGTTTAGTTGTTTGTGAAAGTCTAACTTTATTAATATAGGCCCTATATGTACATATTTATAAATTAAAAAGAATATACTAGTTTTCATGTTTTCACTCACATGCAAATACTTTCATCAAACCACCAGGGTCCAGGCGCGGACTGGCTATATTTTTTCAAGGACGCAAACAGGGTTGAATCCAGGGGGTGACCGGGAGGGAAATTGCCTCCCCGGGCAGTACAGCATTCCCCCCCGGAGACATTACCACATCATATTCGTGCCTTTTTGATGTTCAAAAATGGGTGAAATGCGCGGAAATAGGTAAAAATACACCCCCCAGAAATTTCAATTCCCCCCGGGACAAACAGTTTGAATTCAACACTGGATGAAAATATTTGTGGAAGCCCGCAATAAAAAAAATTTGAAACGCTTAGTACCTCGCCTACATAAACAGCTTCTTTTCTAGCTGTTTTGAACTTCTTCCAAACTGGTCCATTATGGCGTATACGGATAGCGTGAAATACTTTTCTGTTGATATTATTATTAACGATTCCAATAGTTCCTTGCTTATAGATGATCGTAATCGGCTTTTAATTATTTTTAGTTTAGAAAAAGTTCTTTCACAGTGCACTTGAGTACATGCCAAAGTTAATAAATATTTGTAGGCAATGTATAAATTGGTGTAAGTAGCACAATGAAAGTTGTACCTATTTCACCGATCGGTTCGTTGCGTTTCTTTGTATCACATTTTGATACGCAACGGTGCAACGTTTTCCTGTCTCCACTGATACGCAACGATGATACGATATGTGGATACGCAGCAAATGGATACGCACCTATTTGAGATGTGCAACCTGGCCTGAAACCGGATTGACGTCCTTCAGAGGGCAAAGGGATATATGGTGGGGATTGGAGAAGGCCGAAAGGACTGAAGCTGAAAGCAGTTTGCACGAGTAAGTAGTAGGCGGAAGTACTGTTGTCATGTGTGTGTGACGGCAATGGCGAATATTAACAATTCAAACTGGTGTTATTTAATAAAGTGATTAAACGTGACAATGTTAATCAGGTGGAAGTTATTAATTGTTCAGCTGTAGTGCAACAGTGGCAGTGACACGTGCCATTCGTTTTGATATCGTTATTAACGTTTTGAAATAAGTAGTTTCTTAGGCTGGTACAAATTATAATAAAACATTGTGAAACAGAAGGTGCGTAACGAACACTACAGGATTGCTATTGCTCAGCACAGAAATATGGGTGAGTTTTTTTTTGTTTTTTCAATTTGTATGTATCAGTGATGTCGTTATTTTACAAGTTGACACATTTGAAATCTCAAAGACATCGTATTACCCGAGTAGAATTAGTAATGTGGTCAAAAAGCTTTTAGGATGTTATTAATTGCTTCAACTGTTGCAATGTAATCCGGCAGAGGCCAAGGGTGAATTTTATTTGAGTACACCTGCTCGTCCAGACAAGTTTTTGCCATGCCATATAATTTTCCGTGTCTGCAATGTTTTGTCTTTTTGTTAATAAAGGTCCATCTAATAAGAAAATGTTATGTCTGCAAATTGAGTATATCTCGGAAAAACTAATAAAACGATTTTGAAGTCGAATTGAAATGCGGTTTAAACGACATCGTCTGCAGATCAGTGGCGTAACTTGGTACCCGCAGACCCCGCGGCCGCGGGGTGGCCTGAGCACGAGGGGGCCGAAAGAACCCCCTAATTTTCTTTTTCTTTCATTCAATAAACGCAAGCAGGAAATATCTTCCTATTTATATTTTTATAATAATGGGAAGTAGAATAGGGACAGCTATCCCCTCCACTTTTTATTTGATTCGCGGATTCGCGGTTTAATTCGCGGATTTATTCGCGAATTTCGCGGTTTTAATTCGCGGATTTCGTGTTTTTAATTTCGCGGTTTGATCTAATTAATTTCGCGGTTTGATCTAATTAATCACATATGAAGTTTGATATGTAATTTACATATGTGCTACTGATTAAATTACGCATTAGCTTCCGATTAAATTACGCGCGGCCATTTTTAATTTGCTTCCGGAATTACGCGGCGGCGCGCCTGAATGGATTAACCAGAGTTCCATTAACCCTACCTACTATAGGAAATTTTTCAGATTTTTTTTAAGTTCAATTTTTTGAATTTAAACTTCCCGGGTGTCGGCCCTCTTGGTTTTCTGCGTGCGTACTTCTAGCGGCTGTCGTTTTAATTTTGAATTTTCGCGGAAATATTTAAATTTCAAACTGGTAGATCTCTCTCTCTTCTGCTCCTTGGTTGTCTCTCTCTCTCTCATGCACGGCGGCCATTTTAATTTCGCGAATATTTGAATTTCAAACTGGTAGATCTATCTCTCTCTTTTCTGCTCTGGTTGTCTCTCTCTTGCAGTCACAGGATGGATGTTTAATTTAAAAAAATCTCTGGCGGACTTGGATTTGAACCCTCTACGTTTGCATACACATTGGGCTCACATCGATCGATGCCGCTACACCACGGAGCGCTACGGGATTTAAAGGGTTTGAACAAAACGTCATTTCACAGCTCTGCCGTCACGCTGCCAGAATTTAAAACAATCTATTTTTTGAGAAATATGATTTATAAGAACGGGAATGTATAGCTTATTGTGTTTAAAGGTAGATACAATTTTAAAAAAATTAGATTTGTAACAGCTTATTAAGTATTTTATAATTTGTGCCTGCTATATGGCTGGATTAACGAGATTCTCATTGTCCCTACCTACTATAGGAAATTTCCGATCGGTTGGCGATAAGAGGTAAAGGCAGATAGTAAATATAAAAACGAGTTACAAATTTTATTTTAATATATTCCTGAAATACTGATAATACGTATTGCTTGAATAAGAAAGAGATAAACATAAAATGCGTAATTATTCGCAATGGTTTTTGCCCCGGGCGCGTTTTCAGTTAACTTGATTGTTAGCACAGACAAAGGAATTTGCTATGATATCACCGAATCTGCAGGGGTCATCTTGTCTACGCTCATACTTTACGTAAAGTAGAAATTTCCTATCTCACTCGCTCTTATTGACTGCTGTAACTTTATCTCTGGCACTCGCTCAAAATGTCTATAGTTTTAATATGCTTGAAGGTATTTCGTTATTCTTTCCAAGTATTTAAAAAATATATATTAGACGTGTTTTAAAAAATATATGCATAAGCGTTTTGCGATTTTCTAACGATTTGGTTCATATGATTTTGTCGCTTTTAAAAATAAATAGACATTATTTTATTTCGTACTTGAGTTTTATAATTACGCTGTGCCCTTTGTGGCTTGATTACGTCACGCCGAAGTCTGCCGTCTTACTCATCATTTATTTAATTTTAAAAAAGCTTTTTGCGGTGGCCCGAGTCGGATTTGAACCCTAGCCACATGTGAGTAATTATTTTAAATCGCGAAAAGTGTTGAGTAAATAAATGCAACGTATTATAAATACGTAAAACTTTTAGTTATTGTGCGTTTATAAGATGGGTCTTTTGACAAAGTGGAAGAATCAAACTGTACTATTGTAAATGTACAGATTTTTCACGGTCAATTTGTATATAACAACTTAATGTAAATTGGTAATTTTGAACATTTTAACGAAAACAGCGACTTCTTTCGGAATAAACTGTTTCTTCTCACCACGGAACCCTATTTTATAAGTAAACGTCTGAAATTGTGTCATTATATCGATAAAAACTGCATTTTAGTTTTAAAAATTCCAGTATAAATGCAAACGGACGAAAAGAAAAACGCAATAGACCACAAATTAACATAAATTTGAATAAAACAGAGAATTTCGTTGAAAAATGTTCTGTTTTAGTTTTAAAAATTCCAGTATAAATGCAAACGGACGAAAATAAAAACGCAATTGACCACAAATTAACATAATTTTGAATAAGAACGCTCAATTTCTTTGAAAAAATGTTCTGACACCGTCATTTCACTTAAAATTTTACAAAAACTGACATCATGTCACTTGAAATTATACAAAAACGACATTTTTATCCAATAAGCGATAAAAAATACACCATCTCACATTATTTCACTTAAAAAATGATCACAATTCGTTTTATAAATCGTTTTGTAAAACGAAAATGATGTAAAAGCAGTTTTTAGAGTTATTTCAAAGCATAATTTTGCAAATGTTTTACACTTTTTTCTCTAACTTGATGCAATTTTAGCAAGATTTGAATAAAAAACAGCAATTTCTGCAGCAATTTTAGTAAGATTTGAATAAAAACACAATTTCGCTGAAAAAGTTCTAACCAAAAACGACAAAAACAATATTGTTATAGAACTTTCATTGAAAAATCTTCTACCACAAGCATTTCTAGAAGCAAAATTCACGCACTTTCGCTGAAAAACGTTCTGTTCCACATCATCTCACATAAATTTTCACAAAAATCGACATCATGTCACATAAATTATACAAAAACTGTCATCACGTCACTTGAAATTATACAAACGACATTTTTACTAAACACACGATGAAAATTGAACAAAAATCACGCAATTACACGCCATCTCACATAAATTTTTACAAAAATCGACATCATGTTACATAAACTATGCATAATTTTGCAAACGTTTAACTATGGTTAAATCCTTTAACCTCGAGCGCTTCGCCAGCCCAGTTGGTTAAGACCTCAGCCTCGTGATACTGTGATCGCTGGTTCGAATCCGGCCATGGGTCATCGCAGGAAGCTTTTTTTAAATTAAAATAAATGTGAGAAAACCAAGATGGACGACACCCGAGAAGTTAAATTCAAAACTGGGAAAAATTTAAAATTAAAATATTCGCGCAAAATTAAAATGGCCTCCGTGCATAAGAGAGAGAGAGAGAGAGAGAGAGAAAGCAGCTTCGATGAGGAAGACGGAAGATTTAGCAGTATGAAATTCATATTTCCGCGAAAATTTAATCAACAGCCGTGAGAAGTGCGCGCGCAGAAAACCAAGATGGCTGACACCCGGGAAGTTTAAATTCAAAAATTGAACTTAGAAAAATCGGAAACATTTCAAATTCAAATATTCGCGGGAAAATAAAAATGGCCGCCGCGTAATTCCGGATGCAAATTAAAAATGGTAGCCGCGTAATTTAATCAGTAGCACATATCAAAATTAATTCGCGGGTCATATGTGCAATGCGGATCATATGTGTAATTTAATTCGCGGTTTGATTAGGTCAATTTAATCCGCGGTTTAATTCGAGGAATTTAATTAGGTCATTTAATTAGGTCAATCAATTTGATTCGAGGTTGAACTTTGACATAATCCAATTAGTGGTGTCCCCACTTCTACTCGCGTGATTGAAAACTTTAAAACACTTTGCTACTGATGACGTAAACTAATGAAAACATGTTATTAAACAGTCGTTTTACAAACTTACAACTGTCAACTAAAACTATCGTACATAATAGCTATTTATGCAACAAGTGCTAAAAGTCGCCGTTTATGCACGCGTTGCATACAATATTTTATCTACGACCGTAATTTTACTGTTATTAATCCATAAATATAGATTTAACAAAGGTTTGCATCTACGACACTTCTAATTTATGTCATAATAAACAGTAGGTCAGGCCGCGCGGGCGCTTGTTTGCGAGGCCAGTACTGTCAAGGTCAGTTACGAAATGTAATTATTAATACTCCACATCTGACTGTATTCATTACATAACGCTTTAATTATTTCAAAAACACTTTACCTGTAACGCAAAAAGCAACTAGAATAACTTTACAACTTCACTTCCAGTTCGAAATTGTAGTTTTATAACCTCACTTTACTTTTAGCCCATGTGCTAAAAGTAAACAGCTGATTTCTTTAACCACGGGAAACTATAAAATGTCACTTTTAGTGAAACAAGCTAGCGCTAAAAGGCCTACTTTCATTAGTAGTGGTCGTAGATAAAAATATTTGCATGGTTATTTTCTTTCACTATTAAGCCGCTATTATTTATTTTCTAACTGTATATAACTGTAGTTGCTTTTTGTACTTTCAGACGTTCATTGTTATTTGGTTACAGTTTAATTAGCGCAAATTATAAGACTGTAATTCTAGTCTAGTGTAATACATTTTAGTACTGATGTGAATATATTTTTAATATATCGAGTGATTATAAGTGATTGTAGGTCCAGAGTGTGTCGGAGATTCCTGGCTTTCTGCTTTTGTTGCTCTCTTGTATGTGTGTTGTGTGTACGATGTCTATGCAGTACAGTCTACATACACATAAGTGTGAAAGGTTACACACTTGCATCACAAGTCAATATGTTTGCATTATAAAAGTGAAACATACAGTAAGCGGAATCAATTATATTCTTTCAATTTAATAATAATAGCATGGAAGAAATGTCAAAATGGCTGACAGTAGCTTACAGTAAGTACCTACTAAAACAATTACAATAAAATGGCAAAGGATTTTATTTTATCTACTTTGAGCTAACAGTAGGCCCATTATGATACTGAAAATTGCTAGAAACAGTTTAAGAATAGAGGCTATTATTAAACTGTTTTTGGTAACTATTTGTTTTGTGATTGGTGACATTTGCTTTCACCTGCTCATAACACAACTGTCAGATGTCGAATATATAACCACAATCTCTGAACTGTATTTATTAAATTTACTAGAACGCGCGTAGCCAGCCTACGTCTGGCTGGGTGCGGCGGCGCCACGTGCTTACGGTCGGCTACAGTCATAGATATATTAGTACAGGATACGTTCACTACATGTAAACGTACGTCGAATCTTAAAATAACATATCACGGAGTTCGGTACCTTCACCCATTTCATTCTAACCTGTATCACTTTATTTCTCTCTCCCTTTAGACGTATTTCATACAATGTTTCGTACGCTTAATTTTGAAGTTTTGAAATGAAAACGTCAGAAGTGTCATTCAATTACACAGTTTATTCTTCGAAAATTGAACTTTAGCAATGAGAACGTGCATAATTTGTTCTATTTCTTGTAATTCTTCAAGCGAATACCTATCTTTTCACCGGTGTGTTAAGTAGATAGTTTGTTTAATTAAAACCTTTAAAAAATTATTTCAGTTTTTTTATTGATATTCTTATCCCTCATAGCATTAGGAAAGGAATGAATATCAAAAAAGTTCCCTATCCAAGCTTCAAAAAGGATTGATTCCGTACAGTTTTTCAAGGCACCTAACTTCTGAATGAATTATGAACTGTAAAGTTGAGGTTAATGTTTCCTTTTGCTTCTTCAGCTGCTCGTCCACACTCTCATCATGTTTTTCATCAAATTCGAATGTGGGAAATAACAGCAGTTCATGCAGATGTGTGGGTGTTGGAAAAAAATAGTAACTGTTAATTACCACGCAACTGAGGTGCAAGCTCCAGCAAGCCATATAAATTTGGTTGCGCGTTCTTGTCAAATGGGGTGCAAGAGATGTGATTGATCTCGAAGTTCTTAGTGATGAAAAGAATGATATTGAGGACTGTACATTATTAGAAGCAGAAGATTTATTCTCATATTCTTTAACATACTTGTACAATTCTTGTCCATTTTCTTGAGATTAGTACGTGATCTATTTGGTTCCCATATGTTTTCCCGGGTATCATCCAGGTGATTTTGTGTTCTTTTTTATGTATAAATTTCGTGCTCACAATGTATGTATTTGTCATTGCAGCTAGGGTGCATAGTCTTGTTCCATTGTAATTCGTGGTTTCGTGAATGGTTTCTTTTCCTACTATCTCTGTATTGTTCCCTTCCTTTCCAATCTTAACATTGAAGTCTCCTATTATTATTGACGTGTCGTTTCTAGGTACTTCTTCGCATGTTGTCTCTACTTTGCTATAGAAATTTAAAAAATTACCAATTTTAAATTTTGGCTTAGACCAAATCACAGGTGGCTCGAGTACCATACTCCATCAAACAAATCCTTGCAAGGCACATAAAAATGAAAAATAATAGATGCTTACTAATTTTTTCTGAAAATGGGTCTTTTTCATAATGCACGATCAAATAAACACGGTTATTTATTTAATAACCGTTTTGGGCTAAAATGCAGAATCCGAGGCCAATTACACTGCTAACTCTTTTCCTTATAATTTTGGTTATGGTTAGTAGAGAAACAACATTAAATAATTATTAATATTAACAATAGCAGGGATATTGGCCTCGGATTCTGCATTTTCCCCGTTGTTGTATGTATAAGTTCTGCTTCCTTTTTATTTATTTATTTATAATATTAGACGGCTGAGCGGGCTGAGCCGATAAAACATATCAATCGAAAACTAGAGCTAATAAGATATTTAAACTTAGTAAATAATAAGATAAAGAATTCTACTTGCAACACTGCAAACTTGAAAATTTTACAGAATGAAATTATACAACTACAGCTATTAACTTAACTTAAATTAACCACTCAATTTGTCCAAGGCGTTTACTAAAGGCGCACAGACAACTGACTCGGGAAGAGTGTTCCAATCTTTAAAAATTCTGTTGAATAAACAGAACTGTCGACACATTTTATTAAATCTTTCGCGCACTAGCTTGAACTTGTGGCCAGGCAACAGCACATTCTCACTAGTCACAAACCCTTCAATGACTACAGTGTAGTAACCGTGGAGGATTTTATATGTTTCTATTAGGTCACCTCTTAAATGTCTTTCAGAAATCGATGATAGCCCGTCCCAATACCTGCAGCCTCTGTTCATATGGCAGTTTTCAAATAGTTGACGATAACTTGGTGATACGTCTCTGGGTCAGTTCAAGAGCATGAATGTCTTTAGCAAGGTAAGGCTTCCAAAAGCAGGACGCATACTCCAAAATTGGCCGAATATAGATTTTATAAATTTTCGCTAAAAGATGAGGAGACATTTTTAAAGATTGTAGTAATCGTGTCGCTCTTGCAGATCTTCAATATGTTTACATTTTTGTTCTAGCCAATTTTCTTTCGCTTCTTTTACTGCAGTCTGTATTAAATTGTCGAGTTCTTTATATTTATCCATGTTTCTGATTTTCTCTTCCCTTCGTTTGTTCATCAGTCGTAGTATGTCGTCTGTTATCCATTTACTTCTTTTTTCTTTTGTTTTGTTTCCTATGTTCTTTCCTACTTTAATTAAACTTTCCTTTATGACATTCCATCTGTTCTGGGCACGGTTTTCCATGTTATCTTTTTGGTTTTCTGTATATGGTTCCAATGGTTGCAGATGCCTTAGTTCGTCTTCTATTGCTTTGGTAAATTGATGTTGTAGTTCATTGTCCTTTAATTTTCCCCACTCTATTCTTTTCTTTAGCTTTGGTTTTATCGTTTGTTTTAGTTTGGTTCTAAATTTCGCTACTAGTGGATTATGGTCCGGTTGGATATCCGCACCTGGATATGTTTTAACATTCAGGATACTGTTTCTAAATCTTTTGTTTATCAGGATATAATCTATCTGATTTCTGACGACTCTCTCTCGGTTATCTGGAGACGTCCATGTGTAAAGTCTCCGATTTGGCAGTTCAAACCAGGTGTTGAGTATAACTAAATTGTTTTCTTGACAAAATTCTAATAATCTTGATCCGTGTTCGTTCCTTTTTCCCAGTCCATAGTTTCCTACCACGTCCAGTAAGGGAAGTCATTTTTCAATAACCTTGATCCCGTAGTGCCATAGCTGTTGCCTCATGTCATGAAATACGAAGAAATACTTAACAGAATAGGCACAAGACTACAAATAGTACAAATAATTAAAAAACGAAAAACACAGTACTTCGGACATGAGGCACAGCAGATATGACATATTGCGAGTGGCCTTGGAGGGCAAGGTTGATGGAAAACGAGGACAGGGAAGAAAAAAGAAATCGTGGTTCATCAAGGAATGGACTAATCACAATACACACACAATCTTCCATACGACTCAAGACATATATAGATTTGCCATAATGGTCGCCGACATTACATGATACGGCACTGGAAGAAGAAGATATTCTGTTTAATTTAATACAAAACACCTAAAAGTGTTGTGCTTGATATCAATCACCTATAGTGCTTATGTGATAGAAAGAGAAAGTTATACTACATGAGGGCAGGTTGCATACTTTGCTTACTTGCTTCAGCTGTTTACAGTGTCTGCTTTCCAGTTATTCATATTATAGTTCAGTGCTGACAATGCACTTCAGTACTGCCAAATTATTAATTTTAAATACAAATTTTATTAAGAATGCTGTGTACATAAATTTACCATAGATACTGTAAAATTTTTACTTTAGTCCCTAAGGGGTGATGGTGATGCGTCTGTTTCTGCCAATAATAAAGTTCCAGTCTTTATGACACCGAAGAAAGGAGGCAAGAAACCACCTTCGGTCACAAAATTAGAAGATTCTGAAGTGGACGACATAAGACAAGCCGCATTTATAATTTTCACAACAGTGAAAGTTGCCGGCCTACAATTTCTAATTTACAAGAAAACTTTCAAAAGAACTTGAATGGAAAGCGAACTCCATTGTATAAAGTAGTAAGAAGATTGGATTAAAATGGTGAAAAATGCAAGATAATAGAAAAATTAGATACGGTTATTAAGTATTTAAAAAAACTGAAAGCGTTTCGAAATGAAGGTAGCCCAATATTTTTCTTAGATGAAACATATGTACATGCTGGTCACACAACTTCTAATTCTTGGAGCAATGGATCATTGTCTGGTTTTTTACCAATATTTCTAAGGGGAAAATATTAATTGTTGTCCATGTTGTTTTACTTGAATATTAATTACGCTTACGCCGTAGGTCACTAATTCTATAATTGCGCTATAATATAATAGCTTGTACTTAATTAAAACTTAATCTCGGGTTATTTTATATTTACTTAATAAATCTGTAACGTACCTTAGCATTCTTTTGAGCATGTGTTCGAATTTACTGCATTAATCAGACACTTATTTCGGGTAACTGTCATAATTTAAAGTTAATGCAATACGAGTTATTTGAACACACTCAAATAAATAAGCCACAAGTATTGGCAAAAATTAATTTATTAGGCAAATAGATTTGAGTAGTCACATGGACATAATTGAAATTCCTTAATGATCTGGTTGCTATGTTGATTCTTATTTTTAATCAATAAATGAAATCACCTTGGTTTTAACGTTCAGTAAAACATAATACTGTAAACAACTCCTTAGAAATTAGCAGTTATGCTTAGTTACTGATGCTTACAATTCAACAAAACAATTGTTACGTTGAAAATTGTACAAAAATTATACGGATTGTATCAATAAAAATGATTTTTTCTTTAATTAAATATGTCGGACCTTTTAACGTCGTTTCTGTACAGAAATTAACATTAACACACGATTGTATACGGGGCTGCTGCTTGCTGTGTCGCGGCTGCTCTCGGCAAAAGTACGCTTTCTAGGGTATATCCAATTCTTCTGTACTGCTTGCAGATGGCTTGGTGGACTGAATTCGGTCCTGCTATCCCACTGTTGACCTTGGCTCCTCGGCAAACTGCTTTTAAATTGCTCTTGTGCGCAGACCACTCATTCAAACATTGTTTTAATTTCATTTTTTGTGATTCTAAATCACTCCACAGTGCGTGGCAATCAATAATACGACTCTCTAAATTAACACTTTTACAATAGGTGTGTATTTAACGCCCAGTAACTGTTCAAACAATTAAATTCGAAGGGGCTAAGACTACAAACTACCTAATTTTGCTGAAAAATTTTCGTCCCCCTTCTTTTGTATCAACAACCATCAATCGTCATTATCGCTATAGCGACTAATTGCTTGTAAGTAACAACTCCCTTTGATCTAATTCACAAAACTGCTGTCTAAATAACCGTTCAAATCTGCGATTTTTTAGGTTATGACTTAAAATTCCACGTTAGTCCATATTACTACCTGTTTGTACAATTTGTAATTTCCTTTAATTAATTGGTATATTATTTTTATATCTATTGTGGCTTGATTAATTTGTAAATAGAAGTCGATGATTTATTTTGTAGTACTAGAGTATGTTTAGCATTTATATTTTTCTGACGTATTCTAAAATTTGTAATGGGCATGCTCGCCCCTAATTAGTACAGGCTGTTTTGGGGACAAGGGACGAGCACCATTTGTTTGTGGGCCCGACAGTCGAGCGGACGTGGCTTATAAAATTAGTCCAGAGTAAAAGTGCGTTTTATTTCTGTAAACAATAACAAATAGAAGAAATCCAGCGTAAATAAATTACATGGTCCTTCGAGCCGGATTTCAAGATAGAACAAGAAAAGCTAGGTGTTAATTAAGTAATTAACAAAGTGCTATCCATGGGCAACAGTTCGATTTCGAGTGCAACTTTGCGAGAATCTGTGTGTCGATAGCACGAAGGGGCTGCGGACCGACCCAAGGCAACATCTGTTTGCTGTTTGCCAGATCTGTCAGAGTCCGAGTATTTGGGTGAGCTAGTTCCTTTGTCTTTTAAATCTTTTCAGTTATACCTGCTGTTTATTTGTGCAAGTGCAGAATTCGTGAAAAATGTCGTTACCCGCAGAAATACAGCGTTTAGTTAAAAAACGCGGTACAATCAAATCCAAGCTGACGCATTTTTCTAAATTTATAGATACCGTGCAATATCGTAGTGCAAATGGTGCTAATTCGTTAACTAGTACTGAGGTTATTGGTCTTGAACAAAGGGTGATCAAAAATGAACCTCTCCTGGATGAATTTGATCATGTTCATAGCCAAATTGAGTCCATGGCGGATGATGCAGATGAGCAAAGCAATTACGAAGAGCGAGAGGATTTTGAAAATGCATACTATCATGTAATAACCATTGCAAAGGATTTATTATTAGGTTACAAGCAAAAATCAACTGCATCATCTGCGATTTCACAAACCTCCACTAGCCAAGCTTTAAATGGTATAAAACTTCCAAGCATTGAACTGCCCCGGTATAACGGGTGCTATGAAAATTGGTTGGAGTTTAGAGACACCTTTCAGAGTCTAATAAACGACAATGAATCAATTAGTGCAATACAAAAATTCCATTACTTGAGGTCAAGTATTTGTGATTCCGCAAAACAGGTAATTCAGAGTTTAGAGTTTTCTGCGTCAAATTATGCTGTAGCTTGGGATGTTTTGTGCAGCCGCTACAATAATAAACGCTTGCTTGTGCACAATCAGGTTAAGGCTCTTTTTGATTTAGAATCTATCACAAAGGAATCGTCACATCAACTGCGCAAATTAATAGATAATTTAAGTAAGCATTTCAGATCGCTCGACTTGTTAGGACAGCCGACTGAGCATTGGGATACTTTAATTATTTATATCGTTTGTACTAAATTAGATAATATCACGGTACGCGAATGGGAAAGATGCAAAAATGGTAATGACGTTCCAACATTAAGTGATCTGATACGGTTCTTGCAAAACAGGGCAGATTTCTTGGAAACTATTGAACCTAATTCGCGGGCTGAGAAAAGGGTGCACAAGGTTACCGCTAATGTTAAATCTCTCGCAAGTAATGTCGTCAATTGTTCTTTTTGCAATGGAGATCATTTTATGCAAAACTGTGCGCAATTCATAAAGCTTGATGTCGATAATAGAATGGCACGTGCTAAAGATTTAAAGGTTTGTTTAAATTGCTTTAAAAAAGGGCATTTCGCGTGGCGATGTAAAACGAATAGATGCGCTAGGTGTAACGGGCAGCACAATTTGCTGCATGCTGAACAAAAGATTCCGAACGCAGGGCAGAGCGATAATAATTCTATTGTGGCATCATGTAGTTTTCCAAATCAGCAAGTACTATTATCAACTGCAGTAGTAAATGTTTTAGATGCAAATAACAAAATGCACACCGCACGCGCCTTTTTGGATTGTGGCTCACAATCGAGTTTTATTACAAAAACTCTTTGTGACCGTTTAAAATTGCATGTAGAATCGGCTAATTTAGCGGTTTCTGGTATAGCAGGTGCTGTTTCCCAAATAGCGGAAAAATGCGTAGTCAAACTGCAGGCGCAACATAATGCATATAGTGGTGAAATAATTTGCTACGTTTTGCCGAATATCATGAGTAACGTTCCCAATCACGAACTTAATATTAAGGAACTCAATATTCCAAAAAATATTAAGTTAGCGGATGCTAGTTTCGCTACTCCAGAAAAGGTGGATATTTTAATTGGGGCAGATCAGTTTTGGAATCTAATTTCCGTTGGGCAGATTTCCTTGGGTTTGAATAAACCGATTTTGCAAAAAACTAGGCTAGGTTGGATAGTTTCGGGACCGACGATTGTTCAAAAACGGCAAAGCGTGCACTGTAGTTTAGTAAAAACCGCCGAAATACAAAGGCAATTAGCTCAGTTTTGGGAATTGGAGGAAAATTGGGCAAGTGAGCGACCATTTCAAAGGCAAAACGAGTGCGAAAATATGTTTAAACACTCAACTAGGCGTACTAACGAAGGTCGTTTCATAGTGACAATTCCGTTTAAGGAACCGGTAGAGAATTTGGGCGAATCAAAAGAACGCGAGCGAAAGAGATTTTTGTCATTAGAGCGCAAGTTTCAGGCAAATGTGGAACTGCGAGATTCATATGTAAAGTTCATGGAAGAGTACGAAGCTATGGGGCATATTAGCCCAGACATATTAGATTAAATTTTACCAAAACATAGAAATAAATAATGTTAATCTAAAAATCGGTAGGAATATTTTATATTGGTGTGCTGAACAACATACCAAAAGTCCTAAAGCGAAATATGCCGGCTTCATGTAATTTTTGACAAAAGAAAATTAAAAAAAGTTTTTTCCTTAATAATAACGCATATAATTTGCCATTGACCTCTATGTATGTAATGGTAATTACCAACTGAGTTCATATTTTTTTAATTGAAATATATTATGTTCTTTGACAAATTCTGCTTACCGCAGAATGATCGAAGGGCGTAACAACGTGGCTAAACTATAAATCAGTGCGTGTCTACATCAGACTGCACTTGCATTACTGTGTAACTTATACGCGCGTGGTTTTTTGTGATGTTATTGATATAAATTGGTGATAATAATGGAAAACGTTTGTTTTTACTGTAATAAACTACTTAGTGAAGGAAAGTATGTGGTGGTAGGCAAATATTTATTTAAAAGATTATAAACAAGATCAGCTTTATGATTCAGATGTGTCATTGTCTGCACCTAAACTTTCAACAGATATGGCGATCGAACAGTCTTTGATGCGCCTTTGAAAAGTTCAGGGAGGTCTCACTCATGGCCGTGGTATATCTGATAGTCAACTAGCATATTTCGTGCTCTCTTTTCGTGGATATCTTAAAATTTGTAGTTCCGTTGAACTGACTGGTATTACTAGAACTCCAACAAAACAACACGTTGAACTTAAAGATTCAAGAAGATCAGTGGATGCAAAATATTTGAACCTTTTTATAAATTGGCTGTCGACCCGCACTCCTAGGCAGGAATGTAGTTCCTTACGGTCTTTATCATCTGGGTTTGTTGGAGATCAAACTATTAATTGTCATAATGCAATGGAATTAGGCAACCATGCGATGAAGGCAGTCCTCGGTTGCAGTTCTCCGACATGAATCTATCAAGAAAAAAATGAACTGTTGCAGATGGTATCCTGTGGGTGTATATCTGAATGCGGGGCTCGGTGTTCCTGTAGAACTGCAGGTCTTGTTTGCTCAATAATGTGCATAAATTGCAGGGGTCGAAGCTGCAGTTACGATACTCCAGTAAATGAAGTTGAAGTCGACGATGATCAAGACGAAATATAAGTAAGCAACCATATTATACTTAAAACGAAAGAAAGGAAAACAAGATTTAATTTGTTCTAGGTTGCGATTCTACTCATTTTGTTGACACTAAGTTTTCGAGTTTTATTCTAAAATAAAAATATACAGTATGTAACATTTTTTTAAATTTTGCTTTTACCTTTTTTGACCTTTTTCCAAACACTAAATAAGCTTCTGGTGGAACAAAGATCCATATATACATATAATAGGCTTGTCTGGGACGCTGTTTTGTGTGTCCGGGACGCTGTTTCAGCAGCCAAACCGTACGAGATGGAGAAAAAAGTTATGAAAGTTATATGTTTGGAATGGTCATGTCAGGTCAGAAACCGAATTTCAATCATGTGAAAATTCCGGTTTTCGAGAAATCACGTGATTTCTCGAAAACGCGTTCTATTTGAAAAACGGTCTTTTTTGTTTTATTAAATGAGACATTTGTCTCACTGGTTGCTAGTCATTATTATTATTGTATACATCTATGATATAAAATACATGAATAGTGAGATATATATACCTATTAAGTTATATATTGATGGCAAAACACGATATGTGTAATAATATCCTGTATAAACCCGAAATACCCGCCTATGCCTTTTTTACTTCCTTTTACGATAAAGGAAGTATTGGATTCACCCCAAAAATTCGAAATTGAGTTTTCAACAGATCTTCACGTTTTAGAGTCCCCTGATCCCAAAAAACATATTTTTTTTCATTGGTCTGTGTGTCTGTCTGTCTGTGTGTCTGTCTGTGTGTCTGTCTGTGAACAGAATATCTCAAAAACGAAAAGAGGTATGGCGTTGAAACTTCATATATAAGTTTTGTGTACTATGTAGATAAGACAGCAAGCTTTTGAAGAAAATCGCGTAACCGGAAGTAGGTGTTTACTCTTGTGATTTTTCAGTTTTTTTCGATTTTTTCAAAAACGGCTCTAACGATTTTTTTCAAACTTCACATTTTTATTAAATTTTTAATGTGCATTGACGTGAGATAGGTGATTTTCCAGTTGAATACTTCTAAAGTGGGTTTCTTTTGTTTTTTTTTCTATTTTTTTTATTAACTCCTATTTTAAATAGAACACCCGGTATATTATTACATTTTTGAATTCTGCTTAAGATTTTAGAGAAAATTTGTCTCTTCAACTAACGCTCTATTTTGTACCGTTTTTGTAGAATTCGTAATAGTTGAAAATTTTTGACAAATGCTTAAAAATTAAAAATTAAATTTTTGACTAATTATAAGATCACTGTAAAAGGAAGTTGTGTGAGTGTATCACACCAGATTTTTCATCATGAAGCCGGCATAGGACCGCTTAGGACTTTTGGTATGTTGTTCAGTACACTAAATAGAATATTTCTACCAATTTTCAGATTTACATTATTTTTTTCAAGGTCAAACCCTAATATGTCTGGGCTATATGTCGCTTGTAAAATTTGAAAACTTTAAAGTTCCTAGCTATTACATGCCACATCATGGAGTGATTCGCGAAGCTAGCACTACAAAAAAGTTACGTGTGGTGGTCAATGGTTCCTCGGCCACTACCAGTGGCATATCAATTAACGATTTACAGATGACCGGTCCGGTGATACAGGATGACTTACTATCAATAGTTTTGCGATTCAGAAAGCACTTATTTGTAGCATCCGCGGATATTGCTAAAATGTACCGCCAAGTGTTAGTATCTCCCGATCAACGACCGTTGCAAAGAATTTTGTGGAGATCCGATCCGAATCACCCATTGCAGACGTACGAATTAAATACTGTAACGTACGGTACGACGTCTGCGTCCTTTCTAGCCATTAGGTGTCTGCAGGAGCTTTCGGAACTTTGTAAAGATGAGTCTCCAAAAATAGCAAACGTTATTAAGCATGACTTCTATGTGGACGATTTGCTTACTGGTGCTAATTCGATAGAGGAACTAACTAACATTTGTAAGGGAGTAAGAAATGTGCTAAAAGGGGGATGTTTTGACTTAAGAAAATGGATATCAAATAAATCCGAGGTGTTAGAAATTGGTGAAAATTATAATAATAAAACTTTGGAATTAACATGGTCTTGCCAAACCGATGAATTAAATTATTCTATAAATATCAGAAATGACAAGATGACTAAGCCCTCCATATTATCGGTCACTGCTCAAATTTTTGATCCATTGGGTTTATTGTCACCTTGTGTAATTGTGGCAAAAATAATGTTACAAAATTTATGGACAGAGCGTATCACTTGGGATGAATCTCTACCTTCCGATTTTCATTATAAATGGCTAAAGTTTAAAGATCAGTTACCACAGTTAAACGAGTTACATATTCCACGTCACGTCTTATTGCCTAGGTGTGCGTATGAAGAGTTGCACGCATTTTCAGATGCTTCTGAAAGAGCTTATGGGAGCTGTATCTATGTTAAATCAATTAATGACTATGGGCAATCCGATGTACGTTTATTATGTGCAAGCAAGGTAGCTCCATTAAAGGTTATCAGCCTACCTAAGCTTGAGTTATGTGGAGCAGTTACACTAGCAAGACTCTACGCTAAGGTTTTGCAGTCGTGGGATTCAAAGTTTGATGATGTAGTGTTTTGGACGGATTCTACAATAGTTTTGGGTTGTTTGAAGGCGCCTTCTAGTTCATTAAAAACCTTTGTCGCAAACAGGGTATCAGAGGTTCAAGATTTAACTAACATACAAAATTGGCGCCATGTGCCAACAGAGCATAATCCTGCAGATTTTGTATCTAGAGGTATAACACCCAATCAAATCATCAATTGTGATCTGTGGTGGAATGGTCCATCTTGGCTGAGGAAAGATAGATCACATTGGCCACGTAACCTTATAGACGACGATTTAAATAAAGACTTGCCAGAAGTGCGCATCAAAATACAATCTTTTGCCACCGTAGAAAATAATAACTTAAATTTTGAGAGATTTAAGTAGATTAGAAAGAATCATCGCGTATTGTTTAAGATTCAAAATTAATACTCTGAATAGCAATCGTGAACGACAATCTGGGGCAATTACTGTAAAAGAATCTCGTTTAGCGTTGCACGTTTTGGTCAAAATTTCCCAGAATGAGTCATTTTCGAAGGAAATTAAACAACTTGTTTGGGCCAAAACTTAAATACTAAATCAAGTATTTTAAGTTTAAACCCATTTATTGATAACGACGGCATATTAAGGGTAGGAGGACGTTTGAGACATTCACCATTTGCTTTCGAGAAAAGGCACCAAATCATTCTTTCTTCCAAGCATTATTTAACAAGGCTAATCTTTAAACGTGAACATATGCGATTAATGCATGCCGGTAGTCAGTTATTGCTCGCATCAGTATGTGAAGTTTTCTGGCCAATTTCTGGGCGAAATCTAGCAAAAAAGACCATACGAGATTGTGTACATTGCTTTCGGAGAAATCCAAAAACGTCATTCCCAATGATGGGGGATTTACCTGCGGCGCGTGTAACTCCAGGGTTCCCATTTCAGGTGGTTGGTGTTGATTACGCAGGACCGTTTCAAATTAAAGATCGCAAAGGTCGCGGATGTAAAACTTTAAAGGGTTATATTTGCTTATTTGTTTGTTTTGCATCTAAAGCCATACACCTGGAATTGGTAACAGACCTCAGTACGCATGCATTTCTACTATGTTTAAAGCGTTTCATTTCGAGGCGAGGAAAACCCTCTCAAATTTATAGCTATAATGGGACAAATTTTCTGGGAGCCAAATCAGAGTTGGAAGAATTGTCAAAATTCTTAAAAACCAATGAAAATAATTTGAAACAAAGCTTGGCTAGTGAAGAAATTAACTGGCATTTTATACCTGCCCGTGCTCCCCATTTTGGTGGATTGTGGGAAGCCGGGGTGAAATCGACAAAGCATCACTTACGACGCGTTTTAGGGAATTCTTTGCACACTTTTGAGGAAATGTACACTGTACTTGTGCAAATAGAAGTAATCCTAAATTCCCGTCCTTTGAGTCCTTTAAGCTGTGATCCTGAAGACCTATCGCCACTCACCCCAGCTCACTTTCTCATTGGACGACCAGCAACTTCGTCGCCCGATTTGGACTACACCAGCTTGCCGGAGAACCGTCTTTCCTACTTCCAAAGAGTTCAGAAAATCGTGCAGCATTTCTGGGGAAGATGGGCAAAGGAATATGTTTCGCTGCTGCAGCAGAGAACGAAATGGCAGCAAAAAATACCCAATCTTAAAGGGAACGAAGTTGTGCTGCTGAAGGAGGACAATGTGTCCCCTATGAAGTGGGTCCTTGGGAAGATAGTGCAGTGACATCCAGGAAAGGACGGAATTGTGCGGGTGGTGACAGTGAAAACTCGCGAAAGACAATTAAAGCGCCCGGTAAATAAAGTGTGTGTGCTTCCAATCTTGGACAATGAGACTGCCGTGTAAAATTTGTATATATTGGCTTATATTTTTTTGTTTTGTTTTATGTATTAATTTTAAGATTTTTTTTGCTAACCACTGTGCAGTTCGTTCGTTTTGAAAGTTCCTGCTTTCAACGTGGGGAGTATGTTTGTACAATTTGTAATTTCCTTTAATTAACTTGTGTATATTATTTTTATATCTATTGTGGCTTGATTAATTTGTAAATAGAAGTCGATGATTTATTTTGTAGTACTAGAGTATGTTTACCATTTATATTTTTCTGACGTATTCTAAAATTTGTAATGGACATGCTCGCCCCTAATTAGTACAGGCTGTTTTGGGGACAAGGGACGAGCACCACTTGTTTGTGGGCCAGACAGTCGAGCGGACGTGGCTTATAAAATTAGTCCAGAGTAAAAGTGCGTTTTATTTCTGTAAACAATAACAAAGAGAAGAGATCCAGCGTAAATAAATTACACTACCTGTCACCCTAACTCAGGTAAGTGAAACTATTTCAATGCATTATTTGCTATATTTTACTGATATAAGGCTTTTTCAGATTGCATCTGTCACTGCTTGGACAACGATTTGTGTAATGAGGGTAATTCAACACCTGGCATTGCATTACTAGGTTACAACATCTTATTAAACAAATCTATTAACTTTAATAGCTCAATAACGCTTGATCGTTTAACTTTATGTTAAATTCAAAAGTCAGCTCAATTTTTGCATAGGAAAATTGTCTTAAATCAAAGTTTTTAGCACAAGACTTATATCATTCTGTTTCAGGTTCTCTATTCTAACAAGAGCCCAATAAATGATCATTACAAATTCACCAGGGAGTAAGCATCTTCTTTTAATTAGCACATTTATAATTTAATTAATGCATATGCTACTAGCTTTAAACATTTATTTATTCTGGCATGAGCCGTGGTAGAGAGTAGACGTACGCGGGTACAGCTCTGTTGAACAAGTTAAAGTAGTAGGGCGACACCAAAACTGGAGCAATCAACTTGATTGACCTAATTAAATCCGCGAATTAAATCCGCGGTTTGACCTAATTAATTTCGCGGTTTGATCTAATTAATTTTCGCGGTTTGATCTAATTAATCACATATGAAGTTTGATATGTAATTTACATATGTGCTACTGATTAAATTACGCATTAGCTTCCGATTAAATTACGCGCGGCCATTTTTAATTTGCTTCCGGAATTACGCGGCGGCGCGCATGAATGGTAAGAAAGGGGGATTGCGTTGCTTTCAGCTACCGTGTTTCGGCTACTTTTCAAGGTCGTCCATGTAAGCTTGCAGGCTTCTGCTTGCCACGCTTTCTTACTTTTTATGTCACAATTGGAAATTCAATTTTAGGAGAGAGAAATAAGAAATCGGTAAAAACATTATATATTTTACAAATTGAAAATTACAAAAATTCGTACAATTTACACACAGAACACAACCCTTTCTTTATGTTTACTTACATTCTCTTAATTCTATCCAATTTAGTTTTTATTCTGTAATTTAAATCTAAATCTGAATCATGTATTTCTTTTTCGAACCAGTAATTAGATATGTACAACTGTTCTACATTCTCGAACTGCAAAATATAACGATTTTTGTTTCTGTAATTTATGTGTTTAATTCCAGTTACAATTAGTTCTGTTCCTTCCTCGAGTTCCTCCAAACGATGGCATTTTGTAATCTTAAAAATGCCTTTTAGTTGCTGCATGCTAATGTTAGTAATTTGATCCATATCTTCTTGATTGTATATTAGTCGGTCTGGATCTTGCCATTCTCCGCTGTAAAATTCAACTTCTTCTACTTTGGGGAATGAGTGCCCGTTAAACGTAGAAACTCCATTAGTTTTAAATTTTATAAACGGTTCTTCTGTTGGCAAACATACAATATGTAATCCATTAAATGGAATACAAATGTATCCCTGTTCTCTAAGTTTCTCTTTGTTATTGTCGTAAATATTTATAAGATATTGTTTAAAATGCCCTTTTAAGAAGTATACACTTTTGCTTCCATCTTTTTCTGCTAGAACACCAACCGTCGGAAATTTTTCCCTAGTATTTAGCATAAATGCGGAAATCTTGTATACCCCACTTGTATCGAGATTTCTCCAAGGGTTTTGATTAAAGTAACTGCATAGTATATCCTCCGTTTCTTTTACTTTCTGTTCTTTTGACAGCAAATTTTTGTATTCTTCTTTTATAGTTTGTTTCTGCTAAATAATCTAGTTTTCTTTTTTTAATTTCTATTTCTTCCAGCTCCAATTTTCGCTTTCTTGCACTTAATACATGGACAGGCGATAGCGGAGTTATTTCTTTAACTGGATATGGAGTAAGCCTGTTTGTTATGTTAGTTCTTTTTCTTAAGACCTGCAGGATGACGTTACTCGTATCAACCAATCCTAAGGCAGTAATATTTACATTCGGTGCTATCGTAGAGAACAGTGTTGTGGATTTGGAAAAGAATGTCTCTCCAGCCTTACTATAGCACTTTTGTATTATGTTTATGTTATCCTCGTGTGCGTCGCTGTCTACAATTTCTAAATAATTAACTGGTAAATAGTTAAAACTGCAGGCGGAGAGGACGTAGTTTATCATTTTCTCGCGGTGGATGCATACCTGGATGGCGATCTCCGGAGCAACGTGGTGCGCGTGGTTGAGCCCGATTATGCTGACAGTGCGGACGAGTGCATCCTGGGAATGGATGTTGTGGATAAGTGTGAGTGCGCTTTGGACCTGAGACGCGGCGAGTTGCACGTGGGTGGGGAGGATCTTTCCCGACACCCAAGAGGGGAGATCGCGGCACAAGTGGTATGGGCGGAAGATGTTACTCTGCAAGGACGAGCCGGGAGGGTCGTGGATGCATACCTGGATGGCGATCTCCCCTCTTGGGTGTCGGGAAAGATCCTCCCCACCCACGTGCAACTCGCCGCGTCTCAGGTCCAAAGCGCACTCACACTTATCCACAACATCCATTCCCAGGATGCACTCGTCCGCACTGTCAGCATAATCGGGCTCAACCACGCGCACCACGTTGCTCCGGAGATCGCCATCCAGGTATGCATCCACCGCGAGAAAATGATAAACTACGTCCTCTCCGCCTGCAGTTTTAACTATTTACCAGTTAATTATTTAGAAATTGTAGACAGCGACGCACACGAGGATAACATAAACATAATACAAAAGTGCTATATTAAGGCTGGAGAGACATTCTTTTCCAAATCCACAACACTGTTCTCTACGATAGCACCGAATGTAAATATTACTGCCTTAGGATTGGTTGATACGCGTAACGTCATCCTGCAGGTCTTAAGAAAAAGAACTAACATAACAAACAGGCTTACTCCATATCCAGTTAAAGAAATAACTCCGCTATCGCCTGTCCATGTATTAAGTGCAAGAAAGCGAAAATTGGAGCTGGAAGAAATAGAAATTAAAAAAAGAAAACTATATTATTTAGCAGAAACAAACTATAAAAGAAGAATACAAAAATTTGCTGTCAAAAGAACAGAAAGTAAAAGAAACGGAGGATATACCATGCAGTTACTTTAATCAAAACCCTTGGAGAAATCTCGATACAAGTGGGGTATACAAGATTTCCGCATTTATGCTAAATACTAGGGGAAAATTTCCGACGGTTGGTGTTCTAGCAGAAAAAGATGGAAGCAAAAGTGTATACTTCTTAAAAGGGCATTTTAAACAATATCTTATAAATATTTACGACAATAACAAAGAGAAACTTAGAGAACAGGGATACATTTGTATTCCATTTAATGGATTACATATTGTATGTTTGCCAACAGAAGAACCGTTTATAAAATTTAAAACTAATGGAGTTTCTACGTTTAACGGGCACTCATTCCCCAAAGTAGAAGAAGTTGAATTTTACAGCGGAGAATGGCAAGATCCAGACCGACTAATATACAATCAAGAAGATATGGATTAAATTACTAACATTAGCATGCAGCAACTAAAAGGCATTTTTAAGATTACAAAATGCCATCGTTTGGAGGAACTCGAGGAAGGAACAGAACCAATTGTAACTGGAATTAAACACATAAATTACAGAAACAAAAATCGTTATATTTTGCAGTTCGAGAATGTAGAACAGTTGTACATATCTAATTACTGGTTCGAAAAAGAAATACATGATTCAGATTTAGATTTAAATTACAGAATAAAAATTAAATTGGATAGAATTAAGACTAATGTAAGTAAACATAAAGAAAGGGTTGTGCTCTGTGTGTAAATTGTAAGAATTTTTGTAATTTTCAATTTGTAAAATATATAATGTTTTTACCGATTTCATATTTCTCTCTCCTAAAATTGAATTTCCAATTGTGATATAAAAAGTAAGAAAGCGTGGCAAGCAGAAGCCTGCAAGCTTACATGGACGACCTTGAAAAGTAGCCGAAACACGGTAGCTGAAAGCAACGCAATCCCCCTTTCTTACCTATATGAAATTTTACCGGCGTCTAACATAGTCGATTTAGTTCACTACACTCTGCGGCCTCGAAAAACTATTAATCCACCCGGACGCCTACAGTTTGCTGCTTACATCAAAGACCTTAACGTTGCTAATGTGATGCTAGCTAAACCTAACCAGCAAAAGAAGCCACCCCCGACTGGTACTACAGGAAAAACCGAAATGGAAACTGATAACTGCGAGCCCGATTTAGAATATAAATTAAAAACACCAGCTACTCATCCAAGTCCACGTCAAAAAGGTTCAGTCAGAAGAACGCCGATAAGAAAACGCCTCCAAAAAAGGGCCGTTAGAAAAACGCCTCTAAGGCAGATGTCATCAACACCAAAAACGAAGGGAATTCTAGATTGGGTGCATCTTAAACTTTAAAATGACACAATGAAATTCTGATTTTATTACTTGCAGCCTTTTTAATTTGAAATGTTGTGCACCTCAAACTACAGTTTTGTAAATTGCTAGCGAATTTTTAGAAAATAAGACATTCAGCTGTACATTTATATTTATATTATTAAGTATTATACGAAATGAGAACAATATATTTGTTTATTACAAAGTGTTTGTGTTTTTTATTTCTACTCTGCTTTTGTTTTTTTCTCGAATCTGCAATAATTACAAAGTCTAAAGCTAAAATATTAGTATAAGAGCCCACATAACTGAAGTTTTGTTTATCGAAATGTAGGTGATAGTAGATTTTTCAGTGAAATTGCGTGTTTTTATTCAAATTTTTGTTACTTTGGGGGTCAACACATACGTATTTTCGTAATTTTTGCGCGCTTTTATTCAAATTTATTTTAATTTGTCGTCAACACAACGTCTTTTCGTAATTTTTGAGTGTTTTTATTCACATTTATTTTCATTTGTCGTCAACACAGACGTATTTTCGTAAAATTTTACTATTTTTTAATGAAAGTTGTATAAAAATATTGTTTTTTGTCGTTTTTGCAGAATTTAATGTGACAAGATGCCGATTTTTATAAATTTTCATGGGAGACGATGTCGATTTTCTAAAATTTTAAACGAAATGCTTTGGAAATTGCGTGTTTTTATTCAAATTTATTTTCATTTGTCGTCAACACAGACGTATTTTCGTAAAATTTTACTATTTTTCAATGAAAGTTGTATAAAAATATTGTTTTTTGTCGTTTTTGCAGAATTTAATGTGACAAGATGCCGATTTTCATGGGAGACGATGTCGATTTTATAAAATTTTAAACGAAATGCTTTGGAAATTGCGTGTTTTTATTCAAATATTAGTATTTGAAGCTATTTTACACATACAAAGTGTCGAAAATTCATATAAATTGAGCTACGATTTCATAATTGTGTGATGTACTTTAAAAAATTACGGTTTATTTGTTAAACGTTTGCAAAATTATGCATAGTTTATGTAACATGATGGCGATTTTGTAAAAATTTATGTGAGATGCTGTGTAATTGAGTGATTTTTGTTCAAGTTTCGTCGTATGTTGAGTAAAAAATGTCGTTTTTTGTATAATTTCAAGTGACACGATGTCAGTTTTTTGTAAAAATGTATGTGAGATGATGTGGACCAACACATTTTTCAGCGAAATTGTGTGTTTTTATTCAAATCTTACTAAAACTGCTGCAGAAATTGCTGTTTTTTTATTCAAATCTTGCTAAAACTGCAACAAGTTAGAGAAAAAGTGTAAAACATTTGCAAAATTATGCTTAGAAATAACTCTTAAACTGTTTTTACATCATTTTCGTCTTACAAAACGATTTATAAAACGAATTGTGATCATTTTTTAAGTGAAATAATGTGAGATGGTGTATTTTTTATCGCTTATTGGATAAAAATGTCGTTTTTTTGTATAATTTCAAGTGACATGATGTCAGTTTTTGTAAAATTTTAAGTGAAACAGAACATTTTTTCAACAAAATTGTGTGTTTTTATTCAAAATTATGTTACTTTGTGGCCAATTGCGTTTTTATTTTCGTTCGTTTGCATTTATACTGGAGTTTTTAAAACTAAAACAGAACATTTTTCAAGGAAATTCTCTGTTTTATTCAAATTTATGTTAATTTGTGGTCAATTGCGTTTTTATTTTCGTCCGTTTGCATTTATACTGGAATTTTTTAAACTAAAATGCAGTTTTTATCGATATAATGACACAATTTCAGACGTTTACTTGATTCCAAACGTAGCTGCGGTCGCGAGTGGTTGTGTGCATGTGCTCCGCCAGACGCGTCCGACATTCTACACTGTAGCCAGAATCTCTTGTTATATTTATTATTCAAGTAAGACATTAATTATAAGAACAATTTAAACGCATTTTCTACGGCTAGCCTTTGGCTACGCCAGGTACAAGCTAACTACTTCATTAAAACTACATTATCAACTTATGGCCTATCTTAAAAATCCTACACTTATCTACAAAGGAAGCCAAACTCCAGATGACAGCACGATGGCCAATGATGATAATACAAACACACCAGATAAGTCACCCAAACGTCGTATATCGTCTCCGCTATCAGAAAACCAGAACAAGAAATATTCATTCGACAACAACGAACTTTTAAGCAAAAATAAATATTATCTGCCAAAACACGTTGACCCTGCTAATGAAAAATAAGAAATAACAAACCCAACAGTTACTTCCAGGAAAATTCCACCGATCTTCTTGCAAAACGCAAATAATTATCAAGCAGTAATTACAGATATTAAAACTATAGTTAAAAAAGAATTTTCAACAACTAATCAAGGTGCTCAGCTGCGAATTAATCTCACCGATGCAGACGACTATCGCCTGCTAACCAAATATTATGACGACAATAAAGGCACAATCGAATATTATACATTTCGTAATCCAGATAGCACAAAATTTTCGGTAATTATGAGGAATGTACCAATATCGGTAACAACACAAGAAATTTTAGACGAGCTATCTCTTAAGCAATTCCCAGTACTGCACGTGACCAGACTGTTAAAGAACAAACAACCAATACCCATTTGCGCAATAGAACTCACCAAAACGGACAAAGCTAAAGAAATTTTTCAACTCACCAAACTAAATCACTGCATAATTAAAATTGAACCTAGACACAACAGCAAAGAAACACCTCAATGCACCAACTGCCAACGCCTAGGACATACTAAAAACTATTGCCATCTTTCAGCACGCTGTGTCAAATGCACTGGATTGCATCATTACTCTAAATGCACTAAACAACGAACAGAAAAACCTCAATGCGTAAACTGCCAAGGTCAACATCCCGCTAATTATAGAGGATGCAGTTATTATACTAAATCAAATAAGAAAATCATAACTACTCCATGCACAAATTCAGCCCAAAACCCAAAAGTATATAACTTTGTAACTCCTGGAACTACATACGCCCATGTCGCATCCGAACAACCATCTTTCAACTCACAACATCCCATACCTAATACCTCACAACCATCCTCCTTCCTTGACCTAATCCAAGCAATTTGGAATATGCTAACCCCATTCCATGAGCGAATTAAAACGCTCATATTCTCACTTATTCCCACATTATTCAATGGACCATAATCAACCAAATATTTTATCAAATCTCACCATCGTAAACTATAATGCCGATGGTATATCAAAACAAAGAGCATTAATCATAGCCTTTCTTGCGAGACATAAAGTCGACATATTAGTCGTCACCGAAACACATCTTGCTAAAGATGAACAGTTTAAAATACCACAGTATAACATATTCCGTCAAGACCGAGAGACTTATTTCGCATCAGCAGGTGTCGCCATAATTATCAAAAGCACCTTATCCGCCCATCATTGCGAAATTCAAGGAATAACTAACCTCGAAACAGTAGCCATTCAGCTAGAACTTAATAATAACAGAAAGGTTAATATCATAGCAGTATATAAACAACCTATACGACGGCTTTTGGAGGCAGATATAGCAGCACTCTTTCGCAGCAACTCCCCCACACTTGCAATTGGCGACTTCAACTCAAAAAACACCATATGGGGATGCCAGAGGAGCAATCCCAGCGGAAATAAACTATACACCTATATATCAAATCACGCAGTTCAGATATCCGCTCCCACTGAACCAACCCACTATCCGTACCGAAGAGATCACCGCCCTGATGTACTTGATATATGTCTACTTAAAGATTTCCCATTCCCAATATCACAAAGGGTCGTATCAGAATTAGACTCAGATCATCTACCTATTATAATCACCTTCAACAGAACTCCCATGTCCAAAAACTCATTTCCTCGACTAATCCAGGGTTTCGTCGATTGGAAACAATTTCAACAAGTATTAAACACAACAATAGTATGCCCAACTCGTATAGAATCAACAAATGACATAGACATAGCAATAGGAACATTAAATTCAGCAATAACGAATGCTGTATCCCAAGCCACCACCATACACACTAAACGCAAAGTAGACCACTTAACTCCACCCACATACATCTTGACACTAATCACCAACAAAAATCGACTTAGGCGCATATGAACAAGAACTAGAGACCCTCTTATTAAACAGCAACTGAATCGCGCAACTCGGGAAGTTAAGCTTGCCTTAGAAACCCATCGAATTAACAGCTACAAACAGTACATCTCTGAACTTCAACCCCGAGATCCCTTAATGTGGCAAGCAACAAAACGAATATTGAAGCAACAACCACCAGCCTCTACCATACACATCAACAATCAAGTATACGCAACGGACTCTGAAAAATGCACTATCTTCGCTGATCATTTAGAAAGCACATTTACCACCGGGATCCCAGAAAGAAACGAAGATTTTGCACGAGTAATATCTTCAGAATTAAGCACTAATTTTCCTAACCCAGGATTGATTGACCTAACTACTCCAGCAGAATTGACACTGCACATCAACAAACTTCAAGTCAAAAAATCTCCCGGACACGATCTTATACCGAATATCGTCATCAAACACTTTCCCAACAAAGTGATTGCCTATCTCACAACTCTATTCAACGCTTGCTTGAGGATAGGATATTTCCCAGATACTTGGAAACACGCACATATTTTACTTTTTCCAAAACCTGGCAAGAACCACAAAAACCCAGTAAACCATCGACCAATAAGCCTTCTGCCCACACTTTCAAAACTTTTTGAGAAAATTATACACGCTCGTCTCACCAAATTCTTAACCAAACGAAAAATACTTCCAACTTTCCAATACGGCTTTCGCAAGAAACACTCAACCGTGCATCAGCTATCGCGTTTGTCAGAACTAATAGAAAACGGATTTGAGCAAAAAAAGCATACTGTGGCTGTATTCCTGGACGTTGCCCAGGCATTTGACCGAGTCTGGCATAATGGGTTACTTTATAAAATGCTTAAATGCAAGGTACCTGATTACTTATTATGTATTGTCAAGTCGTTTCTCACAAATCGCTCATTTGCTATCAGAATAAATTCTACCTTATCGGAAAATAAGACTGCCACAGCCGGAGTCCCACAGGGATCAATACTGGGCCCTACATTATTTAACATATTTGTCCACGATCTACCCGATCCCCCGAATGCAACAGTTGCAATGTATGCTGATGATACAGCCTTACTCTCTCAACACAACGACATCCTCCAAGCTACTCAACAACTACAAGATAGCGTTAACGTGATCACCGAGTGGTTCAATAAATGGTGCATAAAGCTCAATGTAACCAAAACAGAGGCAAAAATATTCACTTTACGTCGACCTAATAATCCGCCGAACATCTTAATAGACAACCAAATGATAGAGTGGAACCCTGCAGATAGTGCGATCAAATACCTTGGCGTTTACCTCGACAAAAAGCTCTCATGGGCCATACACATCAATAAAAAGCTAAATCAGAGCTATACCAGACTAGCAATGCTATACCCCATCATTAATAGAAAGTCCCCGCTGAAACAAGAATGCGGAATATTGTTATACCAATCCATACTTAGACCAATACTCACTTACGCCTGTCAAGTGTGGGGAGCAGCATCAAAAACACATCTGAGAAAACTTCAAATATTTCAAAATAAGGTAATTCGCATACTCTTCAATGCTCCATGGTTTATGCGCAACGCACAACTTCATCGAGAAGCACACATCCCCACCATCGAGGATTATATTAGGACTCTCTCCAAAAAATATTTCCACAGCATCTCCCAATGCGAAGGTGCCAAAAACTTCCACACGGGCAACAAACATGTCCATACAAGACTGAAACGCAAACTCCCACAGGACATTTATCTAAGCAGTGAAAGTGAATAAAACTCAATAAACATACAGCACAACAGTGAAGTGCATCATAAATACTTAAGTGCTAGTGCGGCATGTATTCCAATAGCGATTATATTCACTATGTACATAACTATTTAACAAAAAGCCATGCATAGCGATAAATTGCTGATCTGGCTAAACCAATAATAATAAAAAAAAAAAAAAGACGTTTACTTATAAAATAGGGTTCCGTGGTGAGAAGAAACAGTTTATTCCGAAAGAAGTCGCTGTTTTCGTTAAAATGTTCTAAATTACCAATTTACATTAAGTTGTTATATACAAATTGACCGTGAAAAATCTGTACATTTACAATAGCACAGTTTGATTCTTCCACTTTGTCAAAAGACCCATCTTATAAACGCACAATAACTAAAAGTTTTACGTATTTATAATACGTTGCATTTATTTACTCAACACTTTTCGCGATTTAAAATAATTATTCACATGTGGCTAGGGTTCAAATCCGACTTGGGCCACCGCAAAAAGCTTTTTTTTAAATTAAATAAATGCGGACGAGATGAGCGTAGACAAGATGACCCCTGCAGATTCGGTGATATCATAGCAAATTCCATTGTCTGTGCTAACAATCAAGTTAACTGAAAACGCGCCCGGGGCAAAAACCATTGCGAATAATTACGCATTTTATGTTTATCTCTTTCTTATTCAAGCAATACGTATTATCAGTATTTCAGGAATATATTAAAATAAAATTTGTAACTCGTTTTATATTACGATCTGCCTTTACCTCTCATCGCCCATTTAATTTTTAAACTAGCTGTTGTAATTTATAAGCGGCTAAAACGCAGTCGAAAATAACATTTAAAATTTATTTATAATATGAAAATGGAAGTGTAATGTCAGAACAGCTAAGTGGTACAATGTTCAAACCTTTAAAACCAAACAAAACACAGGCACCGACCTGTTTTAAAAAGGGAACTTAGAAAAATCGCACGGAAATTTCCAGCAGGGTGGAACAACGAGAATATTGCAAATTATAAAAATAATTATTTCTAGTACATCCAGTTACAAATCTAATTTTTTTAAAAATTGTATCGACCTTTAAACACAATAAGCTACACATCCCCTATTCTTATAATCTAAATTTTTGCAAAAATAGTTTGTTTAAAGCTGGGATCGTGACACGCAAGTGACTATGTTTAATTCCTTTAACCTCGATCGCTTCGATAGCCCGGTTGGTTAAGACTTCGGACTCGTAATACTGCCGTTGCTGGTTCAGATCCGGCTATGGGTCGTCGCAGGAAGCTTTTTTTAAATTAAAATAAATGTGAGAAAACCAAGATGGACGACACCCGAGAAGTTAAATTCAAAACAGGGACTTAGAAAAAAAATCTGAAAAAAATTTAAATTCAAATATTCGCGCGAAATTAAAATGGCCTGCGTGCATGAGAGAGAGAGAGAGAGCAGCTTCGATGAGGGAGACGGAAGATTTAGCAGTTTGAAATTCAAATATTTCCGCGAAAATTCAAAATTAAAAACGACAGCCGTGAGAAGTGCGCGCGCAAAAAACCAATATGGCCGACACCCCGGGAAGTTTAAAATCAAAAAATTGAACTGAGAAAAAAAATCTGAAAAAAATTAAAATTCAAATATTCCCGCCAGAAAACCAAGATGGCCGCCGCGTAATTCCAGAAGCAAATTAAAAATTTAATGCGTAATTTAATCGGAAGCTAATGCGTAATTTAATCAGTAGCACATATGAAAATTAATTAGATCAATCCGCGAAATTAATTAGAGTATCTGATTGGCGGTTTAATTCGCGGTTTAATTGACTTTTAATTGATCCGATTAAACAAGATGGCCGCCATGTCCCAATCCAAAATGGCCGCTATAGCCCCGACTGTTCTACTCGCGTCGAATTTTGGCTTTCAAGTGCTCAATTGTTTCCGGTTTATCGGCATAGACATGCGGCTTTACATATCCTCAAAGAAAATAATCTAACTGCGTCAAATCGGACCAAAGAGGTGGCCAGTTAACAGATCCACAAAATGGATCCACGAAATAGATCTGTTAACTGACCACCTCTTTCGTGTAATTTGACGCCGTTAGATTATTTTCTTTGAGGATATGTAAAGTCGCATGTCTACGTCGATAAACCGGAAACAATTGAGCACTTGGAAGCCAACATTTGACTCGTTATTGTCGAAATACAGCCTGATTTACTGCGAAGAGTGTGTGAAAATTGGACCTCCAGATTACGTCATGCACACGCCAGCCGCGACGGCCACATGCCCGAAATCATATTCAAACATAAATGCCATAAAATTATCTTTCAGATAAAGCCAATTTCATGGATATTAAAAACATCTTTCTGTGTTTTATTTCAATTTAAAGTTGTATCCCTCTAAAAAAACACCCTTTACCATTTGATGTGGATAAAGTTGAC